>VMDR010017556.1:0-19984 GCA_007922815.1 Macrotus californicus
TCCTATCCATGAACACTGTACAAGCTACTACTTATTTGTATGTTCCCCAATTTCTTTCTTCATTATCTTATAATTTTCCAAGTACAGGTGTTTTACCTCCTTGATTAAATTTACTCCTAGGTACTTTATTGTTTTGTTACAATAGTATGTGCAATTGTTTTCTTTTATAATTTTTTTCTATTTTATTTATTTTTTAGAGAGATGGGAAGGGAGGGAAACATCGATGTACAAGAGATACATCAATCGGTTGCCTCTCGCATGCCCCACAACCCAGGCATGTGCCCTGACTGAGAATTGAACCAGTGACCTTCCAGTTCACAGGTCAGTGCTCAATCCACTAAGCCAAACCAGCCAAGGTTGGGATTGTTTTCTTAATTTCCTTTCTGATAGCGGATTATTGGTATATTAAAAATGCCACCAATTTCTGAATATTAATTTTGTACCTTGCCAAACTCATTTATTAGATCTAGTATGTTTTGATGGAGTCTTTAGGGTTTTCTATATTAAATATCATGTCATCTGTGACTAATGACAGTTTTACTTCCTCCCTTCCAATTTGTATGCCTTTAATTTCTTCTCCTTGTCTGACTGCTGTGGCCAGGACTTGCAGTGCTATGTTGAACAAGACTGTGAAAGTGGGCATCCCTGTCTTGTTCCTGATCTTATGGGAGACAAAGAAGCATATTTTGATCAAACTATTGGGTTGGCCAAAAAGTCCATTTAGTTTTCTTCATAAAAGATACATTTTTCATTTCAATAATAACTTTATTGATTTGAATATGTTGAGTATGTCAGTTATCTCCCATGTGGTATTATGTTGATTGTTCTCAATTAATGTCTCAATTTGATCACTAACAA
Source organism: Macrotus californicus (assembly GCA_007922815.1). NCBI lineage: Eukaryota > Metazoa > Chordata > Mammalia > Chiroptera > Phyllostomidae > Macrotus > Macrotus californicus. Next base: position 859 of record VMDR010017556.1, read on the forward strand.
CTTCAATTGGTATACTAGACCCTGGACCATTGTCCAGCAAGAAATCCCCAGCACGAAACTTCACAAACCACTTTTGACATGTTTGATCAGTCACAGCACTTTCTCCATACATTGCACAAATCTTTTTTTTTTTTTGGTGTTTCGATTGTGTTTTTACCTTTCTTGCAATACTGAAGCATAACATGCCAAAACTGTTACATATTTTCCTCCATCTTCAATGTTAAAATGGCTACCCAAAAATTCACCAATTTTGATGTTTTTTTAAATGCATGCTGATATGACAGATGTCACAATACAATCTAACAAAGCTGTTTCAAATGAAGTTAAAGACAACTAAGCCCTATTAGAGCCATCTTAGAGAGAAAACAAACAAACTTTTTGGCCAACGCAATACTTATGTAGCCCTAAAAGGACTATGCTAGAAGGAGAAGGAAGGAAAGAAGGGGGAATACATGGGACGAAATATTTTACTTAGTGCTTACAATGTGTGTGTGTGTGTGTGTGTGTGTGTGTTTAAACCACAGGGGGGTTACAGATGAAAAAACAGGAGCAGAGGTTAAGTAAATCATCTGAAGTCACAGCTAGTACATGGTTTAAATCTAGGTATTTCTGATGATATGGCCAAGAGCTTTCCACCATACTTCAACCTTGTTGTCACTCAGGGGTGAGCTGACTTCCCAGATAACCTTTCCTAAAGAGGAGACAATGCTCCTACCCACACAAACCAAACTACGTAGTCATGTTTCTTAGTTAACTAGAACTGTGACTTGATGGTCTCATGAGTTTCTGCACTTGAGACAGCCCACTAAAACTTAAACCTGGGTGAACTAGCTGAGTTTCCAGACCTACAAAGCTGTCAACCAGTAAGAGCCTAACTAAGCCATTAGCTGGTATCTATCTCTGCGACAACTCTCTTTGCAATAGCCAACCTGGGCATGATCTGTACATGTCCCCAACAAGTCCTCTTCAGAGATTGTAAAGGAGGTACCAGGAGCCTTTCCAACTTTGTGCTGTGACAGTAATGCACAGAATTCTCTTTGAAGGTAATCTAATTCTGATTTAACACATTGCGTACTGCTCACAAGTTTTCGCGTGTTTCGCGCACCTTCTGTTATGGACCTTAGATGTCAACACACTGTCTTGTCCACATCGAATGAAGCGATCTCATTGGTGGAAACTGTGCAGGTCAATCTATGAAAAACTATATGATTGCACAAACCCATAAAGCATTGCAGTTACATTGCATTTTGGTCATTCAAATAGTCTTCGTCTTCAAGTTCCTGGTGCTTTTAGAAATGCCCCCTCTCAGAAAGAGGAAGGAAACCAATGAAACTGATACACTTCCAGAAGTATTTAACGATAATTTATCAGATATTCCTAGTGAGATTGAAGATGCGGATGACTGTTTTGATGATTCCGGAGATGATCTGTAGTTATGATTTAAATAACGTGCAGTTTGCCCAAAAACGTGCGGTCCCTGGCGTATGTCTTAGAAATTTCTATGCGGTACACAATGTGTTAAGTAGTAATAGAGAAAGTAAAAAGGATTTCTGCTTTGTCTTCAGTAGCAAATAGAGCCTTCTCTCCATGTTGCTTGCTGCCTCTCTGGAGCTTCCAGAGACCTTCAACCCCCAGGATGTCAGGGGCAGCAGAGTAGAAAAGGCAATATGATATTCAATGTTGTATTCCGAAGAGACCAGTGGTGAGAATCAGCTAGTGTTTCCAATGGAAGTGAATACTCTGGACAAACTCAGAGGAAGCAAAGTAGTACTAAAATATACTGCCTCTCTCTCAGGGTTATCTGTTTATTTTGCTTCCTGTATGAGGGCTTTCATCAGTTAACATCATTTTTTTTTTTTTGAAGCTTAGGAAATCTGATGATTCACCCAGGTGCACAACAGCTGCTGAGAAGACCTGTGGGAAGGGGCCACCGGCAAAGGCAGACAGTGTGTGGTGAGGAGGGTCTCCCAGGAGTGACCTACATGCCAAGCCATATGTTGTCAGGATATTAATCCAAATCTATCTTGTGCAACTTACAGTATTTACTCTCTTGGGATGTGGAGCATTAAATTATATCCAAGGACTACATGAGTCCTTCTGATTCTCTTCCACACTTATTTCTTTGCCAAAAAGATTTGTAACCTGGAAACAAAGCCCTCTGCCTAATAACAGCAATAATAATCAGCAAGGAATAGGAAACCAGGCTGTCAATTGAAGCTTCCCTGAAAGGAACTGCCCCAGCGAAGCCTTACCCCATCTAGAAAATGCAGAAACTTACTGATCCCTTTTCCCAGGGAGCACAGGCACACATAACTTGAGAGTCCTAAGAGAGAAAGGCTTGAACCAAATGAAGGAACGCTACAGCCCCACTCCTGCCCTGGCTGAAACGACTCTGGAAACCCATGAGAGAATTCCAAAAAGAGAAGACTCCCTCACTGCTGAGAGCTAATAGCAAGGGGCCTGAATATGAAATAAGGCTACCTGGATTAGTCACTGCTCTACCCTGACCAGCTATATGACCTTAAGTCATTTAAACTCTTTAAATCTCAATTTTTTACTTCCATAAAATGTGGATGTTGTAAGGAGCGGATAAAATAATGTATCTGAAAGCCCTTTAAAAACAGTAAATTATTGAACATACTTTAGGCCTGTTATTCCAAAGACTGCTGGGTAAGAAACCCTCAGACACTCCTGGGAGGCACAGAGGCAAACTGTCACCTAGAAGAGGCGCTCTACAGTGACTGGGTATAGAAATCTATAGAGAAACTCACGCTCAGGAAAAGTGAGAACAGAGTGAACTTTCAAGAGGAGACACACTTGGGTCTGCTCAAGTACATTTAAAAAATAAGAACAGCGCTGGCTGGTGTGGCTCAGTGGATTGAGCACTGGCCTGCAAACAGAAAGGTTGCTAGTTTGATCCCCGGTCAGGGCACATGCCTGGGTTGCAGGCCAGATCCCAAAGCTGGGGGCGTGTGAGAGGCAACCAATCAATGTGTTGCACATCGATGTTTTCTCTCCCTATCTCCCTCCCTTTCCCTCTCTCTAAAAATAAATCAATAAAATTTTAAAAAATAAGAACAATATACGCATATGGTTCCAATTTGAAAAAGCACACAAAGGTATACAGTGAAAAGTCAGTCTCCCTCCTTCTCCATTCTCTAGCTACCCAGGGCCCCTCACCACAGACAACCACTCTTTCCAGTTTCTCATGTATTCTTCCAGAGATACTACAATCAGCTAGTTTCTGCTCAGATGGGGACACCACTGGTGGCAACACTTTGAGACCCAGAAGGCACTGCCAAGCAAGTAACCGTCAGGGGTCCTTAGGGTCTATGAAAAGAACAGGACAGCCAGAGGATAAGATATTGTCCTGCAAAAGGTTCCACAGAGGTCCAGATTTCCTTCTGGCTACTATACTTCTCTGCCCCTTGACTGACCTCTATTAGGTAATAATTTTGTATAATGTAATTCCTCTTTCAGTTGTGTTTATTCACCCAGAGTGCCTTCTCAGAGAAGCCATTAACAGGGATGGAAGTAGGAACAATAGTCAAACCTGCCTCTAAGGAGGCTGGGCAAAAGGGGCCAAAGTCACAAAAGTCCCTGAGTCAACATCTTTTTAGGGACAGAATACAAGGGAGGATAAAACCTAGACCATAGATGGAGCTACTCGGGACTCAGTTTAAGAGACTAATTCACTACCCACAGGACACTACAGACCACTCAAGACCAAAGCTAGACTTTCACGAAAACTCCCTCAAAAGCATTCAGGCTATGCCTTCCCCTCCCTTTCTCCTTCCACAAAAAACTTAAATGTGTAAAATCCAGCCTCTACCCAAAGATTACAAATAGGTAGCCTATAGGTGAAATTTGGACCATAGATGTGCTTTGGTAGTACCTGGAATTTCACAAAAATCTGGATTTGTGACTTCTCTTGTAATATGAAATGATGGGGACATAGAGCCACACTCAGCATGACAATGATAGGGTGAGTAGCAGCTGCCCCCACAGAACATGAGCACTCCAGTTTGACACAGGCCAATCATTCCCTAATGCCTCACACTGACTGTTCCCTACCTGGTCCTGAAAACATCTGAGCTGAAGACCCCTGGCCAGTGAGTAACAAAGGAGGCTGATCAACTTGTAAGCACAATGGCTGGCCAAATAGCAGGACTCCTGCATTCCCAAGCATTTACTAAACACCCTCTATGAGCCAGGAACTAAGCGGTTCGGTACACAAAGAAGAATAAGGGATGCAGTGCCTGCCCTCCAGGAATTTCTAATCCAGTTGGAAAGATAAGACTTACTCTTAAGAATAGAATTGCTTCAGACACAAAGGGACCTGGGAGCTGAGTATGCCAGACACTATGGCTGGGGACCAAGGAATGCTTCAGGGAAGAACTGGGATTTGAGCAGGGTGGTTATCAGTTCTCAGGCTTTCACATATTCAATCATCCAACAAGCATTTATGATGTCCATGTTACACTCAGCATTATGGTGCAGACACAAAATAAAGCATAGCCAATGTCCTTGAGAAACTCATATAACAGAGACAAAATGACTAACCAGGATAAAGTATGCTGAATTCTATAATCAAAGAGTTGCTATGGGGATACAAATAAAGAAGTCCCAGGCAAGGCTTGTTGAAGAAGGCAACTGTGCAGCATAAAGTAGGAAATTAAGGAGAGGGTACTCTGGGCAAAAGAACTGGCAGAGACACAAACCTATGAGGCATGCTTAGAGACTACACGGACCCGCTTCTCAGGAGTGAGGTGTACACGTGGGTAATGGCAGAGGATATAATTATAGTGGCAGGACAGGAATATACAATAGGCATGAAACACCAGGACAACTGAAACATTGGAATTTATTCAGCAGCCAGTGGGTACCACTGAAGGCTTCTAAGCATGAATGTTCTCTACCAGCACCATGTTGGGAAGACCCCAAGGGGCAATGGAATACAATGTCCTGGAGGACGCTGAAGCAGGAGATAGGAGGAGGTTCCTGTAATACCTTTGGAGCAGTTAGTGAAACAGGAGAAGCAGTGTAAGACTATGTGAGCTAGATACTGCATATGCTTGCAAAAATTTAAGACAATGGCATTTCTTTGAAAACACTTTTTAATTCCTATTTTTACCAATTCGGACTGGTCTTCCCTCAAAATAGTGTTTTCATTTGTTTCAGAGAAGGCACAGGCTATAGTTATGGTGCTTGAGTTTTTTAAAAACTCAGCTTGAGATCAATATAATGTTGGGTAGGAGATTCAGGGGCTTTTTCCCACCCCCACCCCCCACTGCTAAACTGAACCAGTTGTAAATCTCAAAGGGAAAGAGAGTCAACTGGACAAAGCCAGGTCAGTGTATTTACTTGTGCCTCCCACACCTTGCACAGGACCAGAAATGGAAATACAAATGAGAAGAAAGCCATTACAGATGTCAAAGTTCCCTGAATGAGCTAATTGCTTTATGTTTGGCTGAAGAGCAGAGGCAAGAGACAAGAACACATTGTTGGAAGGCTGCACACAGTACCAGACAGTCCTGTTCTATTAAAATACCGATGTCAGCCCTGACTGGTGTGGCTCGGTGGGTTGGGTGTCATCCTGCAAACCTAAAGGTCACTGGGTTCAATTCCCAGTCAGAGCACATGCTGGGGTTGCAGGCCAGGGACCAGGTTGGGGACATGCAAAAGGCAACCAATCAACATTTCTCTTGCACATCGGTGTTTCTCTCCCTCTCATTCTCCCTCTCTTCCCCTCTCTCTGAAAACTAAATAAATAAAATCCCCAAGTCAGACACTGCCCAGGAAACAGGGCCTGCTGGCTAGACCACTGCTTAAAGAGAGCCTCAAAAAGGTGAGAAATGAGTGGAGAAATGAAGAGGACAGCAGAGAAGTTGCAAAGTTCCTTACTATTCACAAGTTTCAGTTATTCAGAATGAGCTAGCTATGAATATGGATATGAATTGATAAACCAACCAACACAGAAGGCAATGACGAGGTGGTTAATACAAAGCTTACTGGATCAGCATAACTTATCCTCTAACCAAGTCCTGGGTCAGGTACTGTCAACTGCTGCTGTTGACAAGACACAGCACTTATATTGTGCCAGAGGAGGTATTTTCCATATGTATTCCCTCAATTAATTCTCAAGATGGCTACAAAAGTAACTGCTACTATTCCCATTCTACAGATCATGAAATTAAGGCTTAGAAAAGTCAGCGACTTCTTTCCATCTGACAGCTAATAAGTAGACAGCAGAATATGAAACCAAGTGAGCTGACTCCAGAGTGTTTTAAACCACTCTGACCTACCAACTCATTCCTCCCAGTTTTCTCTTAGACATGTATTAAAGGTTTGCTTGGGTCACCAGAAAAGGTCCACTGATGCCCTGGTCCCATTCTTTACAGAACACAGAGCAGCCTGGCCTAAGAGCTATTTCTTTGTTTCTAAAATGGGGAAACTTCAAATCTCTTTTTTCAGGGGTAACAGCAAGTAGAAACACTTCAACGCAAACAGGAGAAACAGTCAGCGGAGGGGCCTTCTCCCCCTCTAGAGATTTTTAACTGCAATAGCCTCTTGCATCTTTACAAGGCTTTAAATAACTCTTAACTTATATGGCCACCCTCTGTGAGGCCTTTGGCTTGAGTCTCAGCTCTGCTACTAATACACTGGTGGCCCTAAAAGAGGTATGTGACCCATTTAATTTCTCTGGGGCTCAGGTGTGTCATCAGTAAAATAAGAACCCATCAAATGCAAAACTACAACAGTGAGCAATGACAGACCTAAAAGACTATTTCGACTCTTCACTCACCCAAGGAACCACGAATGAATCAGACACACCCCTGATGTCTGCAATGAAATTGACATAAAGACCCTAAGGATGATCTCTTCCAGTCCAGATACATGATTTTAGACTTTAACAGCTGGTCCCATGGAGACTTTGTTTCATGAATACAATCAAACCCAATACCCCATGAGTATCAGACAGGGAGGGTCACAAAAATCAACCTTAAGTACTTGCTTAGGAGCTGCTGGCCCCTTACGCCTCCAAGGCGTCCTACTCAATGGATTCAAAGCATGACCAATCAATCTTATATCTATTGACTGTCCTATTGTACTTTATATAACTTGCAGTGAACTGAAGCCTGCTGGTCTAGAGTTTGGTCAGATGACTGCTGCCCACCTTGGGATTCTCACAGAAATGTAAGGCATATGCATGAAACTACTGCCAGAAGTAAAGAAATGTCCATTTAAAATGGCATTAGTTTTCCCCACCAGAACTTCGGGATGCATCTCAGATTCTTCCAGTTTCTAGAACTCCTCCCCTCACAAGACAGAGGAGACAGAATACTTGCAGAGAGAGAATTGACTAGACATGGATCAGTTCAGTGACGGCTGTGACGTCCCTATACCTGTGATGATATAGGTGGTAATTAAAAGGCATAATCAAAAACTCCCTCCCTCTGTGAAGGCATAGTCAGAAAGCAGACCTCAAAAACATACCCCTTCCCATTTCTCTATGGATATGACATGTGACATGAGCTAAACATCAGACACTACCCAAAGGCTCCAATTTCCAGTCCAGGAACACCTGGACCAACACAGGAAGTTCAGCTATGAAAAAAGAAGGCCTAGGAGGCAACAGAAAAGCAGGTGGTAAATGGACCACCTCAAAAGTCCAAGATTTGAAATAAAGGATACACTTAATTGCACCACTTTCCATTGCTTCTCAATTCTCTTAATAGTATTAGGCTTTGAGACAATATGAATAACTTCACAAGAGGACAAACAACTGCTCTGAATTATTAAGAATATCAACAAGCAAAACAAAAATGTCATTCTTACCAACCCTTATGCTCACAAGTACATAGTGGCTAAGAAGTTTCCTCTTTCGGTTATACTCTATACACAACATGCTCGGCAATCAGAAACAGCTGAACTGGTTGGAAAATGGATATACCGGGTGGGGCAAAAGCAGGTTTACAGTTGTGAGTATACAAAACACAGAGCTTATGCCTATATTATTATTTATTAATTATTGTATTATTTTCCACATAAATGTAAACCTACTTTGCCCCACCCTGTAGTAAGGACACATTCACAGCTCTGACCCTCCTAAAGGCCAACTAACTGAAACCTTTCCACGACAACCAGCCATGGCTTAGCTACAGCCAGCCATCTCATAAGAGGCCCAAACAGGAAAGGGTAACAAGGACACTAGCCCCTAAGGCATTCCCACCATGGAAAAACAGTAAGTAAGCTCTTCAACAGCAAGAACTTTTTCACATTAGTGTTTCCAGCATCTTCCACTGGACCTAGCACCTGGTAAAGCCTTGAGAAAATAAACTGAATGGTCAAATGCCTTGTTGATGACTACAGACCACCAGGGTGGGGGGTGGGGTGGCAGTAGCACAGTGCAACAGAAAGAGCTCTGGAGTCAGAACTGGGTTTAAAGCCTGGCTACAGCAGACTTAAATCACTTAACCTCACTGAGCCTGAGTTTCTTCATCTATAAAATGGGGATAATACCAACTATCTTACAAGGCTGATGCGCAAATTGGATAAGTTTGTAGTAGGATCTACTAGATAAAAAACAAGCCTTGATGACTGTATTAGAGAGAGAATATAAGACAAACATTCTCAGTGAGGGCAATATTGCCCCCAAGGGGGTGAAGATTAATTGTTGGGGAAGAAAAATCTTAGATATTATAACAGTTTGTGGCCCTCCAAAGGGCCAAAGTACATAAACAGGTACACCATATATCTGTGGTATTAAAATTCAGTTGGGTCAGGGAGGGTGGAGGGTACCAATTAGGAAAAAAATCTCAAAAAGTGATCATGAACAAAAGTTTAAAAAACACGATGTGCAATACAAAGCCAGACTCAGTTTCCTAAGGACAGTCATTAATTTGCATAACAGTCACAGGTAGGATGATCAAATTTTACCGGTTTGCCCCAGACTTTGCACTAAAGTCCCATATCTGGGAAATCGCTCAGTCCTGGTAAACTAGGATGACTGTTCACGTCCTTATAGGAGAGATCAATACAGGCATTAAAATTTCACAAATGAGGCAACTGCAAGAAACATGGCTGTCATGAAGGATTTGTAGCATTTCAGCAGCATTTCTGAGCCAAGACTGAAATATGCCACTTGCCCAGCCCTAGGCATTGGCATGGACTCATTCACTGACTATACCACTTCCTTCTTGTTATGAGCTGTTTTTGCGCACTCCTAAATACATATTTTGAAGCTCTAATTCCCAATGTGATCATATTTGGAGGTGGGCCTTTGGGAGATGATTAGGGTTAGATAAGGTCCTGTGGGTGAAGTGAAGTCCCCTGATGGGATTGGTGCCCTTATAGACAGATGACCAGACAGGAGCTAGCTCTACTCTCTGAGCCATGTGACGGTACAGCAGGAAGGCAGCCACCTGTGAACCAAGAGGAGGGCCCTCATCAAGACCCTGACCATGCCAGCCTCCAGAACTATACAAAATAAATGTTTGTTATTTAAGCTACCCACTGTATGGTATTGTTACAGCAGCCCATAATTTACTAAGACACTTCTCAATGCTTCAAACACCAAAGCCAAGGGCAGTATTAAGAGAATGAGGGCAAGATCATCAAGGGTATACATATCCAAAAAGCCACCAAGTATCTGAAAGATGTCACTTTACAAATGCTGGCCATTCCATCACTACAATGGTAGAGTTGGTAGGCATGCCCAAGCCAAACAGTGGGGCTGGATACAGGGTCAGTGGCCCAAAAAGAGTGCTAAATTCTTGCTGTACATGCTTAAAAATGCAGAGAGTAATGCTGAACTTAAAGGTTTAGATGCAGACTCTCTGGTTATTGAACACATCCAGGTAAACAAAACTCCCAAGATGGAGGCAGAACTTAAAGAGCTCATGAATGGATTACCCCATATATCAGTTCTCCCTGCCACATTGTGATGATCCTTACTGAAAAACTGCACATTATTCCTAAACCAGAAGAAGAGTCTGCACACAAGAAAAAAATATCCCAGGCAAAACTGAAGAAACAAAAAACTTATGGCCCAGGAATAAACTCAGGGTAAAATAAATGCTAATAAAAGCAAAAAACAGGGAAAAAGAGAGAATGGGGGCAGATATGACCAGCCATCACAACCATACCCTTGTCAATGAGCTGCCTCAGGGAATCTGAGAAAACCTCAAGTCTGGGCTGAACATAATTAGTTATATTGCTATTGAATTCTCACTGTCTCGAAGGTAGAAGGGAGAAAATTGCACCAGTGAGGTGTAAACCCTTAACAAACCACAAAAATTCTGAGAGATTCCTCTCATGTGCCCTGAGCAGCCTGAATCTTTTAGAGGTGTTTGTCCCAAAGGCAAACTCAATTGTTGTTGATGCTGGGAATCAGAGGCTACCCTAAGCCCCACCTGAATAAGTAACAGGCTTTTCTCCTCCCCCTACTCAGCAGTGAAACCCTTGGTGAAAGTGAATAAAGAAAAGGGCAGGATATTCCCTTACACCACATATAATTAAAGTAAGCAGCTCTGTGTTGTGGAAGACTAAGGCAGCTTAAAGCCAACTCAGAAAAGCATAAAGTATTCATCCTCACTCACTCAGAAAGAAAAAGATTAGCTCCGCAAGGACACGTCTCCAAATTGACACACGAAATCCGGGAGTTAGAGAAGCCTGTGCTACAGAGCATGATCTAAGCACCATCTGAGGCCCCAGAAAAAAATCCCCAGGAATACACGACCAAAGGATGGCACTCTAAAAATATTGAGATTAGCTGTCCTGAAAAGAGGCTTACTCCAATACACTGGCAGACAGCCTCTGCAGCAAAGCTTCACATAAAAAAAGATAGAGTATAATGGAGAAAAAACCAGGAGGCAAGATGAGAAGAGCATAAATCCACAAACAAAATGAAGAGAATTCAAAGGCTTCATCTATGTGGGAAAAGATGCAACTTGCTTTTAGAGATTGTCATTTTTGAATATTCTCATTAATAGCAAATCTTCATTTTTTGATAAAAACAGATATTGCATTCCTATGTCCTGAGAGCTTTCATGTATATATATATATGTATTACCTCATTTAACCACTCTTAAGTATTTTTTTTAAGATTTATTTATTTTTAGAGAGAAGGTAAGGAAGGGAGAAAGAGAGGGAAACATTGGCCCATAACCCAAGCATGTGCCCTTACTGGGAATAGAACCTGCAACCTTCTGATTTGCAGGCCGATGCTCAGTCCACTGAGCCACACCAGCCAGGGCTAAAGTATCTTTTTTTAAATTTTAGAGTATGTTTATTAAAGCTAGGGACTGTGAAACAAGAGGGGACTAGGATAGAAGCAACAGGAGAGAGCCTAGGCAGGGCTGCTTTGGCTGTCCAGGAACATTATGGGAAAGAAGTGAGCCAAAGCGGGTCTGCTGTCAGCTAACTGGAGAGTCAGAGAAAAGGGGGGTCTTAGAGACAGGTTCAGAGGGTTAGCTGGGGATGAGCTGCCGCTACTCGTTGATCCCCTAGATACAAGTCTGGTGGGGACCATTAGAGCAGTGATCCCCAACCTTTTTAGTACCATTTTTATGCAGTGGAAAACCAGGCTAAGAGATGAAATAACTTGTCCAAGGTCATGCAGATAATAAATTATAGACTCAGAATCAAAACTCATGTTTACCACACTCCCCAAAAGCATTATGTCCACTTCGAAAGAACTGTTAACTCATCTGTAGACAAGTCAGGTTTATTAACCATGCCATTTGGAACTTAAAAAAAGTATGGTGTCATGTATTAATGTCTCTGAAGGCCATTTCAGAAGCGAATTTTCAAAACTGCTTTAGACAATGGCCGTAGCACATAAGTGATGCCACCCTCAACCCCCTCCACCCACACCTACACATATTACTCTAAGGAGAACAACACTTATTGAAGCATGTTTATTTTAAAATCCGTTTTGTTAACTTTTCAATTTCACTTAATTTTTTTTGGTGTCAATGAAACACACCAGGGCTCAAAACTGGCCTCTGCAGAGAAGCAAGTAATAACTGGTCTTCAAAGACAGCAGAAAGGGTAAAAAAGCAAAAATCAGAGTACAAGGTAACTTTTCGTTCCTGGGCTACCTCATCTTTACTAACATATTCCCTATTCCCACCATCTGTAAAATGGGGCCAGTCTTTTCTGTAGCCAATTTCATCAGAACAACACGTGTTAGCAGATTAAATTCACTAATCACCCAACAGAAAGGTTAAAATAAACCTGATGTGACAATACCTTCCTTAAAAAGTAAGAGCCATGTTCTCAACTAAAATCACAAACCAAGTCTTGATCCATGTTACACAAACATTAATCCTGATATCCTCATGCCCTGGCTTCCGGTAAAATCCTAACCAATCCCCAAATCTGGCTTTTTATCAAAAAAGAAAAAAGCCTGAGTAGGGTGAGAGCTAAAAAAAACAGATACAAAACATCTTTTACACTGTCAAAACAAACACTGTTAGTGTTTATAAACATATCAGTTTCTTCTCTCAGCAAACATGGAGGATTCATTCTCCTCCCGCTTGCATAGTCTGGGTTAATATAACCCTCCCCTCAAACCCCAAAGCATTTTGCAGTTTTGTTTAATTGAGGTCAGAAAGCCAGCTGGGTTTGATTGAAACCAGGCATTGAAAGATATTAGAAAACTAATCTTACATATGCGTCCTCAATATATTTTTTAAAGGCACCGAACAGCCCTCCAGTTCCTATAGCGCAAATGGAAGCCCCCACTGCCCTCTCAAATGTTGGGCATTTCCTGACTCCTGGTTTTTCCCACCTTAAGTCACACAACAGGGGCTCATAGATCAACTGATTCTCTACTGTCTTCTGAAGCAGAGAATCTCAAAGTGAGGATTTTGGGACCACCTGAATCAGAACCACCTGAGAATTGCAGGTGCCCAGGCTCTGCTTTATCCGAAACACCTGAGTTGACGCCAGGGCTACGCACAAACTCCAACGTGATTTGAGACACAACCAAAGTCTGTAACCCCCACTTTAAAGCAAGTCTTTCTCTACCAGGACAAAGGAAAACACAAGATAGGAGTGGAAATGCCATGGGGGTAGAGCGTAATTCCATATGGTGAAGAGACAACAGAGGTCTCGACCAAGAACAAGTGTCAACACTGGAGCGGTTTGACAGAAGTACAAACTAAGACCGAGAGAAGGGAACACGAAAGGAAACTATAACAGATGCGGAGCCAAAAAGCCAGTCTCAGACCCCCACTGCCTCATCTCCCGACATTTAAGAAGGGTTACTAGAGACGTTATAAGTGGGAAAAGTAGGGAAAGCGGCCGTTGGGCTGAGAGATCTGCGGACACTACCGAGGAGCCCTGGGCCCACGTGGACATCCCGCTTTGAAGACACTAGGGGTGGATGTGTGGGTACCCCAGCACAGGGCTGGGAGGGGTCCCAGACCGCTGGCGGGAGGAGGCCGGGGTGGTGCCGTGAGCTCCCCCCCGCCCAGCTCCAGGGTCGGGCGGCCCTCACCGCCCCTACCTTCGGCTTCCCGTCTGGCAGCCGAGGGGTAGACACAACCCCCACAATTCCAGGCGGCTGCAGCAACAACCAGCTCCCGATGCGCAGACGCGGCGGCGACTGTCTGAACCCGTAAGCGTGCGGCTATTACAACACTCGTAGCCTCACCCAATTGCCGCCTTCCAGAAAAGCAAACGGTCGCCCCACTGCCCTAGCGACACTACAACTGTTAGCCCCGCCTTTTCCGGTTTTTGTTGCGTTCCACCCCTAGCGTCTCCTTTCGCAAACTTCCTGGGACTTTTTTCCCTGTATACTTCCGCCAGACTTAGAGACGGCCACGGACCTGATTTTGCTAGACCAAAGTTGTACTTGGAAGTTTCTTCTCCGAATACCTAACAGCCTAATTTCTTTCTAGGGGAAAGATTCTCAGAAAGAAACTGGAAGGTGTGGAGAGTAAAATAAATTAAGCTGTTGTGTCTTAGTTTGGGATAAAGCCAAGAGTCTGGAACAATAAATAGTCCTTTGAAAATTCATGCTGAATAGGCCACCTGCAAGTCACCTACTTTATGTGTGAATTGTGTGGCTTTTTGATAACGACCAAATATTTTAAAAATAAAAGTCACCTGCACCTCTAATGTGCACTACTACTGAATAGTGCCTGCTGCTTACATATACATTGTATTTACTTATACAACTTTCTAAGATCAAAATTATCCCCTTTTTATAGATGAGGAAGCTGAGGCTCAAAGAGGTTAAAGGATTTATACAAGATCAGACAGTCAGAAAGTGATAAAACTGGAAATTCAAGCCAGATTTGGGTGCCTCCAAAAGTCATGTTCTCTTCCCATGTAACTCTGTTAAGCCTTCACCTTGCCTCACTTGACCAATAAAACGGGGTACTCTCTCAAGCCCTCAGAGTGCAGATAGTGATACCTGGTCATTCGGGAGTGAAGAAAAGTATCATCTAAACCAGCAGTGACCTCTCCCAAATAGCAGGAATTCCCCAAGAGCAAGCACAAAAAAGAAACAACCCTGTCACTGGCATTCCTTTCCCTTTTTTATGTTATGTGAGCTTCTAAAAATTAATTTATTTTCTTGATTATGTTTACTTCAACCAGGTGCAAAACCGACTTTGCAGCCACTAAACAAACCTTGATCAATAGCCTGGGGAGGGAGAACAAGCCCCTGGACAATACTTGAGTGAGTAGTGCCAATTTTTTAGAAAGGTCTAGACAGGACACTTCCCTGGAGCTGGGTGGAAACATTCAGGAGATCAGTGAGAGTAGTAGCTGGACCCAGGAATAACCCTAGCTTGCATCATTGCCTAGTACCATGACGACAGATAAGAGTTCAAAAAATATCTATTGCATCAGTGATAAATTACAAAATGAATGTATAAGCCCTGGCTGGTGTGGCTCAGTGAATTGAGTGCCAGCCTGCAAACTGGAAAGCTGCCAGTTCAATTCCCAATCAATGCACATGCCTGGGTGGCAGGCCAGGTCCCCAGTCAATGTTTCTCTCCCTCTCTGTCTTCCTTCCTTCCCTCTCTCTAAAAATAAATAAATAAAATCTAAAAAAATTTTTAAAAAACATAAATTACAATCAAGCCTGCCAAAAGTTATAAAGTGCTATAAGAGTAAGATGCTTAAAAATAGAATAAGCTAAAATCTTATAATAGAATGAATAAATAAATGTATGGGCCAAGAGAAGAGTCCAGCTAGACACAGAGCTGCCAGCACTCATGAGCCTGCCTTCCTTCTTGGGACAGATCTAACCAGCTCAAGCATGTGGGGAAGGGAAATTCTGTGTCCCCAGCCTCCTAACCTTGAAAAGCCCTGACTGAGAACCTTCCCAGAACTAGCTCTGAGCTCAGTTCTCCGGAGCTGCTGAAGCCAGTGTATAGGGCCGAGCCTAAGCAGACAGCCTCTACTTTCACGGCTCCCCCAAAAAGGAGAACCACTGTAAAGGTGGGAAATCTCAAGTCTACACATCGGAGTGGGTAGGTGGGGATCACAGTAGTCTCTTCTCTTTGTTTCCCTGTATTACTCTTGGATTTGAGCAGAAATATGTTTAAATTTTCCTTTTAAATAAGTAAACAACAACCAGTTCTCCCTTGCAACTGTGGGAGATCTTCCAAGTTCCCTCTTCCACTCCCCGGAAGAGCAAAAGCTTAGAAGGGTAGAGAGTCTAAGGAATCACCTTCAACCTGGCCACCATCAATCAAAGGAAACCACAGCACCTGGCTAGGCAGAGCCTTTTATGATCAATCTTGCCTTCCTCAACAAGCAAAATGTGTTGAGGAGATCCTTTCTCCTCTGATCAGCCTTTCTCAATTAATCTCCCACGAGTCTGATACCCAGTAGTGTGAAAGCATTTCTAGCATCAAGAATTGGCTCCCTGCTTTCTCTGGATGAGCCTAGAATGTAGAGTGTGGGGAGCAGGGTTCCTAGCTCTCTGTCTCAGCACCATTTGTCCCACATTCTCCTCTCTGCTCCTACATCTCTGTTCCCCACCAGCTTTCACCATACACTTTAAATCCAGCTGCCAGGAATCCCATCTGTACTCCAGACATTTTGTTCACTCAAAAATGAATACCAAGTCACAAGTGGCTGTGGGGATTCAGGTGTGAAACAGCTCCACTAGGTTCTTACCCTCAAAGAGCTCAGGGTCTAATGAGACACACAGAAATGTAAACAAATCAACCCAGGACTCCAAGACGGCGTCAGTCGTACCATTGAAGGAGAAGAGACTCATGGATGTCAAACTAAAGGAGCTGCCAAGCTGGATACTGATGCGAGATTTCACCCCTAAAGGCATTGGTGGAGCGTTTCAAAGAGGTTACTACCGGTATTACAACAAGTATGTCAATGTGAAGAAAGGGAAAGTTGCTGGAGTTTCTATGGTGCTGGCAGCTTACGTGCTTTTTTAACTACTGCAGTTCCTATAAGGAACTCAAACATGAGCGGCAACGCAAGTACCACTGAAGAGGACCCAGTGTGGAGTCCATATTCCTGACCATTACCTTTGCACAGCACTTCTGAATCCTTTCATATTGTAACTAACACCTAATAAAAGATGACTGGTTAAAAAAAGAGAAATGTAAACAAATCAAATCAAAACAGCCCAGCAAGAGCCATAAAACAAAAATATTAGCAAACAAAAATAAACCTACTCAGTTCACATTGCTGTCTCCCTTATGTGAGTAAAACTCACATTCATCATCTTATTTGATCCAGACAGCTCTGTGAGGTAGACGATTGTGTCCCCATTTTACAAATCAAAGAAAAACTTCTCTCTGAACTCTTCAGTGTTGTACTGTCCAATACCATAGCCAATAGCTGTATGTAGCATATAGATTTAAATTCATTAAAATAAAATTTAAAAATCAGTTTTTCTGTCACACTACCCATAGTTAAAGTGCTCAATAGCCACATGTGACTAATTTCTACCATAATGGATGGTACATATTATAGAACATTTCTGTCATCATAGAAAATTCTATTGGACAACAGTGCTTTAGAGGCTCTGAGAGGCAGTACAAGGGCAGGAATGTGAAGCCAGAACTCTCAGTGTTCCCAGAAAAGCTAAATCAAGCTGCCAATGAAAAAAGCAGGAAGCTGAGGGACACTCCAGAGGAGACCAAGAGGAACTGATTATATGAATCAGAGTCCTCCACTTTCTGGGCTGTATTCAGAGGTTGGGTTGCAGCAGCCAAGGCAGTACAGAAACTAGATGATCGCTATCCTGGAACCTAGGCACACCTGCGCCTGCATCAGCAGCTTCCCCAGAGGCAGTCAAGAATTCTATGTCTCGAACTTCGAGACTTTCAGCCAAGATAGAGTCACGGGTAGACACACTGTGCCTCCTCGCACAACCAAAAGAAGGACAACAAACTTAAAAACAAAAAACAACCAGAAGTGACAGAAAATTGAACTGTATGGAAGTCCAACAACCAAGGAGTTAAAGAAGAAACATTCATCCAGGCCAGTAGGAGGGGCGGAATGGGCAGCCAAGAAGAAAGGACTCACAGCAAGGCAGCGGCTGGAAGACCGAGATGGGCAAGGTGCAGCTGGCAGACGGGCGAGGTGGCAGCTGGAGGACAGGGCTGTCCCACACCCACGTGCGAATAAACTGGGAGGAACAACTGGGGAGTGAGACAGACCCCGCAACCCAGAGTTCCAGCTCGGGGAAATAAAGCCTCAAAGCCTCTGATTGAAAACACCTGTGCGGGTTGAGGCGGCAGCGGAAGAAACACCCAGCCTCACAGGAGAGCTCGTTGATGAGACCCACAGGGTCCAGAACGTACACAAGCCCACCCACCCGGGAATCAGCACCAGAAGGGCCCAATTTGACTGTGGGTAGTGGGGGAAGTGACTGAAAACCAGCAGAGAGCGGAGCAAGCAGCATTGTTCCCTCTCAGACTGCTCCCCCACATACAGCGTCACAATGCAGTGACGTGGTTGCCCCGCCCTGGTGAACCCCTAAGACTCCACCCCTTACTACATAACAGATGCGCCAAGACCAAAAAAAAAAAAAAGGCCCAAATGAAAGAACAGATCAAAGCTCCAGAAAAAAATACAACTAAACAATAAAGAGATAGCCAACCTATCAGATGCACAGTTCAAAACACTGGTAATCAGGATGCTCACAGAATTGGCTGAATATGGCCGCAAATTAGATGAAAAAATGAAGGCTATGCTAAGTGAAATAGAGGAAAATGTGCAGGGAACCCACAGTGATGGGAAGGAAACCAGGACTCAAATCAATGGTGTGGACCAGAAGGAAGAAAGAAACATTCAACCAGAACAGAATGAAGAAAAAAGAATTCAAAAAAATGAGCAGAGGCTTAGGAACCTCCAGGACATCTTTAAATGTTCCAACATCCGAATCATAGAGATGCCAGAAGGAGAAGAGGAAGAGCAAGAAGTCAAAAACTTATTTGAAAAAATAATGAAGGAGAACTTCTCCAATCTGACAAAGGAAATAGACTTCCAGGAAGTCCAGGAAGCTCAGAGAGTCCCAAAGAAGTTGAACTCAAGGAAGCATACACCAAGGCACAGCATAATTACATTAGCCAAGATTAAAGATAAGGAGAGAATCTTAAAAGCAGCAAGAGAAAAGGAGACAGTTACCTACAAAGACGTTCCCATAAGACTGTCAGCTGATTTCTCATAAGAAACTTTACAGGTAAGAAGGGGCTGGAAAGAAGTATTCAAAGTCATGAAAAGCAAGACCTATATCAAAGATTACTCTATCAAGAAAAGCTATCATTTAGAATAGAAGGGCAGATAAAGTGCTTCCCAGATAAGGTCAAGTTCAAGGAGTTCATCATCACCAAGCCCTTATTACATGAAATGTTAAAGGGACTTGTCTAAGAGAAAGATGATTAAAACTATGAACAGTAAAATGACAACAAACTCACAACTATCGACAACTGAACTTAAAAAAAAACTAAGCAAACAACTAGAACAGGAACAGAATCACAGAAATGGAGATCACATGGAGGGTTATCATCAGGGGAATGGGTGGGGAGAGAGAGGGAAAAGGTACAGGGAATAAGAAATATAAATGGTAGGTAGAAGATAGGCAGGGGGAGGTTAAGAATAGTATAGGAAATGTAGAAGCCAAAGA
>VMDR010017557.1:0-19990 GCA_007922815.1 Macrotus californicus
AATAATAATTATCTTCGGCAGACATTTTCTACAATTAATTTGTTATATACAAGCAAGTACACAGAAAATTAATTATATATATTTTGCAAGGTTCCTTGAGAAATCTGTTGCTATCCTCAGAGGATTCACTGAGTACCATATGAGTTTTTTCTGTGTCTATAGCAGGTGATTGATAGTACCTGCTTTGATTTATTTTGCAAAATAATGATTTTAGTCTGCTGTAAGCATCATGAGGTTAGGGACCAGGTCTGTCTTACTTTATGATGTGGCTGGTTTATTGCTGGCTCCTGAGTTGAAGTAATCCCCAAACGGTGGGCTCTTGCAGAGCATCCCCTGTCAGACGCTGAGTCGGCTCTCATCTAGGTGGGAGCACAGGCAGAGGGCCTTGGTATCCTTTGGACCTGCCCAACCAAGGTCTTAAGAAAAGGTAACTAATCTCAACAGCAATAGAAAGTATACATCCTAAAGTTCCCCAAAAGAGGGTACAAACTAGGATTTCTGGTATATGTCTCCATTCAAGAGCCCAGAGAGATAAAAGATGTGTTAGAGATGATTTATATAAGGAGCATGCAGTGCTTTCAACTCCAAGTTCTCTAAATTCTGTCCCTGGATCATAGACATCTCTATCTTTGTACTACTTTTTGTTCACTCTTTCCAGAATCTCTTCCACTGTGTATTGTGGTTCAGTTCTCTGCCTTTCTCTTTGCTCTATCAAACAAACACAAGAAATCAATTAGTGAATTTGCTACAGAAAATTTGCTAAGGACTTTTAGCTTTAGATTACTAAGTGTCCCTTATTAAAGACATCATTTGAGAATTTAGATTTACTGCCAGGAAAAGTTCTTTTGCTTATATGGACTATAGGTTGCTCATGTTTCTCTTTTTGCTCCAGCTGCCAAAAAGCTCAAAACACAACTTTCTCAAGTTCCTCATGTTATCATTCCTAAGCTGTGAGATATTTTTATTCTCTATTCCCTTGGTTTGTACTTTAAAAAATTTTTCTTGTATACTTACTTCACTATATATGGTTTTCTTATAAGCCATTCCAAATACTTTGTGGAAAGAGAGGAAATGTAAATAAATGCACATTCAAAGCTTCCTTTTCAATAGCCTCTCAGGGGAGTCACGTAGGTACATGTACTGGCCACACCCATCACAATGCCCCTTCCACAAACAGCCCTGCACTCTCTGGTCACCACTGAGCAGTCCAGATATGGACACCTAATTCACGGTCAGCCAGACAGCAGCTGGTTGGTGACCAGCGTTAAGGCACCACACTGGAAGTTGAGATTCTTGCTCTCAGTAGTTCACACCAAGAACCAGAAACACAAACAAGCGGCTGACAGTAGAAAGAGAATTCTGAAGCAGTATAGTGTGGTGGGTATGTTTGGGCTTTAGGATCATACAAGCTTAGGTTGAAATCTTGGTTTTGTAACTTATTAAATGTGTAACTATGAATACATTATTTAACCATCTTGTACCTTGTTTTCTGAAAGGGGAATCACAGCACTTTCTTGAGAGAATTATAAGGGTTACATGTATTTTTCACTATCACTAGCACTGCATGGTAGTAATGATGATGATAACGATGGTGCTGGTGATGACGGTAATTGGTATGCAATGGTGATGATGGTAGTCAATAGGCAATGGTGATGACAGTGATGGTGATAATTATGCATGAGGCTGGAAGGGAAGCAAAGTTCAGAAGTTAGGAAGTACAAAAAGAATTATGTAGTAAGTCACAGAAAG
The DNA here is from genome assembly GCA_007922815.1 of Macrotus californicus. Classification (NCBI taxonomy): domain Eukaryota; kingdom Metazoa; phylum Chordata; class Mammalia; order Chiroptera; family Phyllostomidae; genus Macrotus; species Macrotus californicus. Next base: position 1,750 of record VMDR010017557.1, read on the forward strand.
TAGTGGACACAGAAAAGAATAGCCAGGTGACTCTGATGGCTAACATACAATGACAAAAACAGGATTAATAAGAGAGAGAAGAGTGAGGGGAAAGAAAAAATACAGATGGTTAGGGAATGGTGAGTTTAGTTTTACTTTTCTTTGGATAAGCCTAGATTGGCTGATTGAGCAAGACTGGTTCATCACAAAAGACCATTTCAGTTACCTACAGATTCCTCTAGAAACTTTCAGAGTTCAGCTGTGTAGCATTCACGAAGGCTGTCTCTCTTCAAGTTTGGCCAGTGACCTCCCATCAGCACCAAGACCTTAGGCCACGTTTGCATCATTTGTCTCATCAGTAATTCTCTCTCATGCCACAAAACCTTCCTAGACCCAGTTTTATAATTTTCTGGTGTCCAGATTCCTTTTTCCTTTCCCAGATCCTGAATTTCTTTCCTCTTTGAGCAACCAGACATCCAGGTTCTTAGCAATTTTATTTCCTCACCCTCAGGTTTCACTTGTCACTAGAGCTCTTCAGGCAGGGACTGGAAAACCATTATACAGAATGAAACAGAAAAAAAATCTTGCTTTTAATGAGAGTTTGGAGTAAGTAGTCCTTAAAATTCCTTAGAATCCCAAGCATCTGTGACACCACAGAAGAGAAACTCATCAACAAAGACATAGAACCAAGTTATTTTTTAAAGATTATTTATTTATTTTTTAGAGAGAAGGCAAGAGAAGGAGAAAAAGAGGGAGAGAAACATCGATGACGTGTGAGAGAAACATGGTGGCAAACTTTGCATGGCCCCAACTGGGGACCTAGCCCAAAACCCAGCTGTGTGCCCTGACTGAGAATCAAACTGGAGATCTTTCAGTTTGCAGGCTGGCACTCAATCCACTGAGCCACACCATGCTTAGCAAGCTAAGCAGCTTCTTAGCTTTAACAATGCAGTTAGCCACTAAGAATGATGCTCTCAGTGAAGACACACTTGATGAAATGCCTTAACTAATTGCTTCTGTTTTTCATGTTCATGTCTTTTTCTTTTGAAAAACTCCAAATGCTTTTCTTTTAATGCCGGGTGCTTGTTCTCCACATGGTGAAGCAGTTTTGAAGGTTTCTTGACTTTGTTAGATAGCTGGTTGCCACATATTATACAAAGCAGCCTTGGAGAATGTGAATCACCTGTTGCAATGAACCTGTAATTCAAGTAGGACTCGTGGTATTTTCTATTAAATGCAGCTTTCCTTTTGTTGGCAGTCTTAGAGTCTTCTGCTGTCTCATCATTGGGTCTTTCCTCCTTTTCAAAGAAGCTCTCCAGCAATGTTTGTTTTTTACTCATTTTGGCTAGGGTTAGCTTGTGGGCTTACCAAAACTGTGACTGAGACAATTGCACAGTGTGGGAAAGAGGCACGGATGGAAGTGGTAAATAAAATAATGGGCAGGCCATGCACAGACTAAAATAAGTGTCAGATTCTGACTTAAAGCCTGCCACCAGATGCAGCTTAATTGTCACTTGCCACTCACTGATAGGGTGGTTTTGATATGAGTGTGCAAGCAATTGATTTATTATGGTCTCTGTGCAGTCAAACCTCTCCGCTAATGATAATCTGTATCTGCAGCCTTTCCCCAGCGCTAGCATCACTGCCTTAACTCCACCTCAGATCATCAAGCATTAGATTCTTATAAGGAGCATGCAACCTAGATCCCTCATATGAGTAGTTCACAGCAGGATTTGCTCTCCTATGAGAATCTAATGCCGCTGATCTGACACTAGGGGGAGCTCAGGTGGTAATGTGAGCAATGGGGAGCGGCTGTAAATACAGATGAAGCTTCTACTTCTTGCCCACTAGCTAACCTCTGTTGTGTGGCCCAGTTCCTAACAGGCCACAGACAGTACCAGTCTGTGGCGCAGGGGTTGGGGACCCCTGGAATAACCCATAGACACAGGCAACAGTGTAGTGATGACCAGAGAGAAGGAGCTGGCAGGGGCTGGGTGGAGGTGGGCAAAGGAAGATAGAAATGGTGACATCTGTAAAAGTGTCAGCAATAAAAATAAAGTAAAAAAACAGAATTAGTCATTTAATAAATTAATTTTAAGAAAATTGCCTAGAGCTATTAGATGAGAACATCCTTAAAACAGGACTTTAAATAAAAGTTACCATGGATTCTAGAGATGGGGATTGTTTTTTAAGTGCCAGGCAGAAACCTCTTGAAATCTTCTTGGTTCCCATTTTCATGTTTTTGTGGTCCCAAGTTTGTTTGTTTCATTGCTGGGATTTCACAATGGCCTCTGCATTCCAACCCTCACAGATTCCAACCTCTGTTTTCTACTCACTCAGATGATCAGAGTGAAAAAGAGAAAGTTAAGGGCCCACATGTACATATTGAGCAACTCTTCAAACAGAACTGTACCCTTATTTAAGGGGACAGATAATCCAAGGAAGTCAGTTTGGGGGAGACAGCAACATGCATTTTTACTACTGTCAAGTAATTCTTAAGCACACCAAAGTTTGGGAGCCACCAGTTAAGGGTCCCCAAACGGCCTTGCCACATGATCTGGCAAAGAACTAGCCACATGGAGCTTGACCTCCCAAGATTTATGAAAGAGGCTCAGCCTCCTCAGTTACTGGGTTAGAGTTGAGTGAGGCCTGTGCTTTCCCTCAATCTCGTGCCTCTTTCCTACCCTGTTCTGATTCTAAATCCAATAACAACCAGCACTTTGCCACCCAGACCCTTTATACCCTGGCCTCATCTATGGCTCTGCTCTCCTGTTGAGATATAGGGGTTCCTCCCCTCACCCTCTGCATGTGTTCTTTTCTTAGTGTTGCGTGGGGGATGAACCCCCAAACCTGAATTAATGCCTCTGATTAGAGAGAGGGTGAGAATCAAGAGAGAAACTAAGTGAAAAATTGAGATGGAAAGCTGGCCTGTGGAGAAGAAATAGATTTGTTTTGTGTTGTTTAGGGGCCATGGGGGTGGGGGACAAACCCTAGAAAGAATGAAAGCTACCTGTGTGCGGAACAGCATGCCTCCTGACATGTTTAATTAGAGGTGAGGTGACCACTTCCAGAAGTGCTGGAAACGGACCCGTGCCTACCATGGGTGGCCAGACATTAACTTAGAGATCCCTCTCAACACAAATGCATCTCTAATTGGGATTGGAGCCAGATTGCTGGGCAGAAGAGCTGCTGCTGGAAGCAGGATGGAGAAGCAGTGTTGGGTTAGACTGGACAGAATAGAGTGAAATAATGACTTACCTCTTTGATGAGAACAGGAGCTCACAGGGCAGTGTTTGCATCCCAGGAGTTGTCAACATTTCCCACAAACTCTCCTCAAACTCCAAGGTTACCCTTTTCAGCAAAATCACTCACTATTTCTGAAAAGTAGAAGGTGAAGCAACATCCAGCATGCAAGAGAAAATGTTTTTCTCCATCTTGAGATAATCTGTCTGTGAAGTCTGGAAGGGAGGGCTCCTGAGTCCCAATGTGATGAAGGCCTAGCAGGGAAAGAAAAAAACTGAGTGTCTTGAGAGAAGGGAGCCTCAAGGTGGAGGTCTGAAGCTGGAATGCTGGGAGTTTGGGTCTCCAAAGAATGGGTCTTCAACCTGAAGAAAAACACCAGGAGGGGACCTGTGGCTGCAGAGTGGGAGGCTGGGTGCCTTGTCCTTTCTGTGGCTCCTTCCACAGAATGCCACCTCTTTTTTTCTCTTTCAAAGAAGATTTTATAGCATTATCTGAGCTGGGCAGGGGCTGAACATGTGACCTGCTGTTTTTCCTACTGTGGCAGGTGACAGAATCCCTGAACTCAGAGAGAAGGGATACAGAGGACAGGAGATAAGTAAGAATGGAGAATCATGTGGTCCCATTAGGCAGGGCCTGGGGAGAAGCAGGATCAAGGGGATCAAATTTTTTAAACCTGTTCTAGCTCAAGACCTTGTTTCCTGGATGAGAATTCCTGAGTGCTGGGGTAGCTGGGCAGGAGCAGGGTGCCACAAGGAAGCCCTCATGAACAGAACTTAACAGGAAGGACACGCAAAGTGAGAGTCAGTGTGAATGGGAACTGGGGCCTGGAGACTGGGCTGCTGAGAATGTGGCAGGCTCACAAAACACATCTTGAATAAAGGAGTGAGAGGGACCCAGGGATAGGCTCTGGAATCTCTGGGGCATAGGGAGTGAATTTTTTTCTGAGGATTTCTGTAAGTGTTTATTTGAACCAACTGATAACATATGCTGGGGATCAAGCTCTCAAATGCTGCAGGAATCTAGATGCCAGGATACTCTAGCGAAGGGTTTGGAGTTCATCTGCCCACTCTCTGGGATGGAAAGTTCCATGTGGGGATGGATGAGGGGTGGGGTCAGTAACAAGTCCATACTGGGATCTCAGCACCCTGATGTAAGGGTAAAAATCTCAAGAACATTTCTAAGTAGAAATATACATGTTTTTTTTTCTCTAGAATCAACTGGAGTTAGAGAGTGTGTTGCACAGAGCAGCTTCACTCACTTATTAGCTATTGTTCTGAGTTACAGGTTTCTCATCTACTTAGCGGGAAGTATAATATGAACTTCATAGGGTTACTGTGAAGACTAAATGATGGCTTACATAAAAGCCCTCACAAAGTGCTTGGCACATAGAAGTCACTGAGAAACAAAGGACAATAGCAAAACAGACACAAAGTTAAAAGATAAACATTTCATCAGGATACAACAGGATACTAATAAACTTTTGTTTCTTTGAGTATCTTTATTTCTTAGAGTGTTTAGTAATCTTCTTAGTCATACAACATGTGGAGGAGACATAAAAGAAAGGAGGAAAACTCTTTTCAATGAAAAAGTCAAGTTTTGGAGGGCACTGGAATGACCTGGGTGGAGGGAGGATGGAAAAGCAGCAACCTTGAATGTAGTCACTGTGCCCATCCCCACCCCCATCAAGGGCCAATAACCTCCTTGATCCTGAGATTCTGAGTTGTGGGAAGATCCCAGGGAACCCATTTACTTTAGATTGTTTCTAAGCCTGATGAGGCTGTAGTTCTCTTTTGAAACCACACCCTGCTTGAGCTGTAAGCTTTTTGTTCAGACATTGAGAGGCTTTCCTTGTTTCTGTCCTTGACATAGGCCATGATCTATGGTCATTTCCTAGGAACATTCTGGTCACCCTTCTTGACTTACATGCCTATTATGTCTCTTTGTCTTTTCTTCCATGACCCTCCCCTCCCCCAAGTTTTCCTGACTTAGAATGTCTCCCACTGTCCAATGGCTATGACCATGCCCTCTTCAATGACCTCCTCTAAGGCCTACCCTGTCATTGTCACCTGTGTGGCCCTTTACATGGCTTCTTTTATATCCCATGCCTTTGGCTTCCACCATGGCCTCCTCAGTAGACACCTCGATAACATTCTCACAATCACCTTCATGACTGTGGTTCAATTCATGGCTCACAATGTAGCTTCCTTCATGGTCAAGGTCAAGGTCAAGGTCAAGGGACCCTCCATGGCTCAGTTCATTATTAAGGCTGCAGGATAATGGAACAGGCCTAGGTCATGGGTGTAATAAGTGTCTATGTTTCTCAGAGGCAGAAGAATATTCCTATAGAAGAGAAAAATGCAGATATTTTCAGAGATTCATCCTTTGCCCTTTCACCACCTGGTTGACTAAAAACATAGCCTTACACTTTTTAGGAGAATTTATTTTTTATAAAATCCTTCCTAATCTCTTTTTTTAAAGTATATTTTATTGATTATGAGATTACAGTTTCCCCAATTTTTCCCCTTGATCCCTCCTCCACCCTGCACCTCCATCCCTCCAGCTTTCCCCCCACTTAGTTCATGTCCTTGGGTTGTACATATAAGTTCTTTGGCTTCTCCATTTCCTATACTATTCTTAACCTCTCCCTGTCTATTTTATGCCTACCAATCATACTTCTTTTTCCCTGTACCTTTCCCCACCTATTCTTCCCTTTCCCTTCCCCACTGAAAACCCTCCATGTGATGTCCATTTCTCTGATTCTATTCCTGTTCTAGTTGTTTGCTTAGTTTTTGTTTTCATTGTTTTTTTTTCTTAAGTTCACTTTTTGATAGTTATGAGTTTGTTGTCATTTTACTGTTTAAAGTTTTTGATCTTCTTCAATTTCTTAGATAACTCCCTTTAACATTTCATATAATAAGGGCTTGGTGATGATGAAATCCTCTAACTTGATCTTATCTGGGAAGCACTTTATCTGCCCTTCCATTCTAAATGATAGCTTTCCTGGATAGAATAATCTTGGATGTAGATCCTTGCCTTTTTTGACTTGGAATTCTCATTTCCAGACCCTTCTTGCCTGCAAGGTTTCTTTCAAGAAATCAGCCTATAGCCTATGGACACTTCTTTGTAGGTAACTCTCTCCTCTTGTTGCTTTTAAGATTCTTTCTTTATCTTTAATCTTGGGTAACTTAATGATGATGTGCCTTCGTGTGTTCCTCCATGGGTCCAACTTCTTTGGGACTCTCTGAGCTTCTTGGACTTCCTGGAAGTCTATTTCCTTTTCCAGATTGCGGAAGTTTTCCTTCATTATTTGTTCAAATAAGTTCTCAATTTCTTTCTCTTCCTCTGCTCCTTCTGGCACCCCTAAGATTTGAATATTGGAATGTTTAAAGTTGTCCCAGAGGTTCCTAATCCTCTCATTTTTTTGAATTCTTGTTACTTCATTCTGTTCCAGTTGGATGTTTATTACTTCCTTTTGTTCCAAATCATTTATATGAGCCCCAGCTTCCATCTCATCACTATTGGTTCCCTGAATATTTTGCTTTATTTCACTTTGGGTGGCCTTCATTTGTTCCTTCATTTTGTGACCGAGCTCAGTCAGTTCTGTGAGCATCCTGATTACCAGTGCTTTGAACTCTGCATCAGATAGGTTGGCTATCTCCTCGTCGCTTAGCTCTTTTTCTGGAGTTTTGATCTGTTCTTTCATTTGAGCCATATTTCTTTGTCTTGGTGCACCTGTTATGTTGTAAGGAGGAAGGGCCTTAGGTATCACCAGGGCGAGGAAACCCTTTTTGCTGTGTTGTGGTGATGTTCAGACTCACTGCCTCTGAGCTCCAGCACCTGGGTAGCAGCTTGAAAGGCCCCAGAGGCATACATGGAGGAACTGAAGTGTCTGGCATCAAGGCGAGAGTTAGGAGATGGCTTTCTCTCAGACTGAAAGGTGAGCAGAGGCCATTTTCCTGTATATGAGCCCCCTTCTCACAGAGCCACAGAGCCAGCAACCTCTTCCTAATCTCTTTACTCTTCCTGTGTCTCCCTTCAGATCCTTGTTGTGTTATTCTTTATTTATATTTATGAGAAAATAGCAAAACTAATAAAATAATGGCCTTACTGTGCCTTTGTATTCTCATTTACTATGCCGTACCAATATAAAACAGCAGAATTTCCAAAGCAAAAAAATGAATCAACATCCCAGTGTTCAGAGAGGATGGCCTGCCACCAAGGACAGATCACCCATTGTATTAACTAAGAAAATGCATGTTTATGAGACCAAGAATAACTGCTCTGGATGAGCCACAGTTTTGAAACCTATCAGCTGAGAACCTAGTGATAAGAACATAAATTTCTGAATTTAAAGATCCTGGGTTGAGTTTTAACTTTGCTGTGTGCCCTTGAGTAAATTACTTAACCTACCTATGCCTTCTTGTATATAAAATATGATTAGTGTCCTTATGTCTGAATAGTGTCCTTGTATATGAAGTGGAGATAATAACACTTTTCACATAACGTTGTTGAGGGGTAAAATGAAATAGCACATGTAAAATGCTCACATGGTAGCTACAATAAAGTAAATGCTTAATAAATATTAACCACCATTATTATTGCTTTCCCTTTTGGTCTTAAATGGAGACAGCTAGCCAGCATGTTTAGATAAAAACTAGCAGATGTGAGTCTGTATGTGGTATCCTCTGAATGGAGGACATTTTACATTTTAAAGCAATCATTTATGGTTGGAGTGGTCTCCATCATTCCTACCTTGCCATCTTCCACACCTTGTGTCAGGTAGCTGTCTATAACCAAAAATATGAAATGAAATATTCAGAACGAGAAGAAAATGCAATGGAATGGAAGAGGAGGACCTGGTGAAATTCTGAGTGCAGAATGCAGTGGGGCTGGAGGAAGGCTGGGTTGTGAGCCCTTCATCAGGCTGACTATGTCTCCACCCTCTGTGGCTTCTACCCCTTGCTGCACCCTGATATTGCCAAGAGCTCTTGTATGCTCATCTCATTCAGCTCTGCTGAGAAGATACAAGCAGATCCCACCACCAGGGGAACAGAAACATCAAAGGGAAAGGACTGTGCTCCTTGCAGCCAACCTGGTCAGGATGCCTGGGTTAAAGAGGGCACCCCAAAGGGGAGCCAGTGCAAACATCTGGGCCCCTCTCCTTTGTTTCTAAAAAGGTCTCTTTGGTGCTAAATCTTGGGAGACTTTAAGTTTTGTTTTCCTTATTTCCTAATCTGTCTGTCCTCCCAGACTCCTCCCTCCCCTCATGATTTTTATCTCCTTTTTTGTAGTTCTATGTTTTCTGCTGAGCTCTTCCCTTCTTGTCCTGTAATATGCTATGATTTCTGTCTGAGTTTTTTTTGTGTGTGTGTGGTTTTGATAATTTCTTCCTTTCATTGTTTCTGATTATGAGAACCTTAGCTTATACTAGCAACCTGTGAGCTAGCATCATTAACAATGTCCTCATTAATGAGTCACAAATACTCACCAGGCAAAATTCAAGTTCTACTAACAGAACCACAGCAGCCACACCTGAAGCTGGAGAAAGGATGATGGGGCTCAGACTGCAAGTATCTTATTCACTGAGGGCTGCTCACCCTTCGGTGAATCCAACTTATTGACTGTTTGAAGGGGAGATCCTGTTCCACTGGGGGTGACTAAGGTACAAGTGGGTGTGCTCATCTTTGGGCTAGTGTGGCCTATCTCAGAGGGGTTGTGCCCAGGGCAGAGGGTGACCTCCCAACCCCAGGAGTAGAGTTAGTGCTGGGACAAGAGTGCAGTCTCAAGGATTTGATTTCCAAAATACATAAGGAACTCACATGACTCCACACCAGAAAGATGAACAACCCAATTAAAAAATGGGCAAAGGACCTGAACAGACACTTATCCAAGGAGGACATACAGAAGGCCCAGAGACATATGAAAGGATGCTCAGCATCACTAGCCATCAGAGAGATGCAAATTAAAATCACAATGAAATAGCACTTCACACTGGTCAGAATGGCCATCATAAACAAATCAACAAACAATAAGTGCTGGCAAGGTTGTGGAGAAAAGGGAACCCTAATACACTGTCCGTGGGAATGCAGACTGGTGTAGCCACTGTGGAAAACAGTCTGGAATTTCCTCAGAAAACTAAAAATGGAACTGCCTTTTGACCCAGCAATTCCACTGCTGGGATTATACCCTAAGAATCCTGAAACACCAATTCAAAAGAACCTATGCACCCCAATGTTCATAGTAGCACAATTTACAATAGCCAAGTGCTGGAAGCAGCCTAGGTGCCCATTGGTAAATGAATGGATCAAAAAACGATGATACATTTACACAATGGAATACTATGCAGCAGAAAGAAAGAAGGAGCTCCTACCCTTTATGAAAACACGGACAGAACTGGAGAGCATTATGCTAAGTGAGGCAAGCCAGGCGGTGAAAGACAAATACCATATGATCTCACCTATTAGTGGAACCTAATTAACAAAACAAACAAGCAAGCAAAATATAGCTAGAGACATTGAAATAAAGAACAAACTGACAGTAACCAGAAGGGAGGGGAGAGAGAAATAACATGGGGAAGAAAGGAAAGGGATGTAAATGAACACATATGAGGGGCCCATGGACAGAGCCAAGGAGGGGGGTGGAATTGAGGGTGGGAGATGGGCATGGGTAGGACAGGGGAAAGTGGTGGTGGGAAAATGGAGACAACTGTATTTGAACATCAATTTAAAAAAATAAACAAAAAATTAAAATAAAAGAGTGTGATCTCTGTTGCAGTACAGGGTGTGTCTGGAGAAGCAGTGTTCACACCTATTCCCCTGGGGGCTCTGCCTCAGCCAGAAGTGGTTTCATGCTCTGGGGCTGAATTCCTAAGACAGGAGTGGTTCCAGGGCTGGTGGTGACTGACTTGGAGAAGCTGACTTTTCTCTTGGTGGTTATGATAGAGATATCTGATTAGATCACTGGTGAAGAGTAGGAAGAGGTCATAGGAAAAGGTTGCCCAAGGCAATGATAAACAGTTTGGATGGGATTGGCTGAGAAGATGAACACTTCGAGAGTGCATGGAATTATGGGCTAGGAGATTTAAAATAAAAGGAAAGCAGAGATCAGGTCTCTGGCTCTCTTCCTCAAGGATGCCTGGATGATCATGCTGCAGCTCCCTGTGTTTCCCAAAGGATGGTGTTTTGGATAGATTTTGAATGGGAGAAGGAATTCTAGGTGAAGCCTACGATCAGGCTGGCCTGGCAGGGGGTGACTGGTTATTCTTCTTTTGGTGTTATAGAGGGGATAAGCTCTGAGGAAGAAGCCTGCTATTCTTCCAAAATTATGTAGCTTTTGAATAAAGACTCCTTTCCTTTATCATTAAACCTTTCCCTCCAGAATTTTGCCTAGAGGATGGTGGTGGGAAGCAGGACCCCACTTGCTGTTTACTAACAGTTGGACCTAGGCTTGGGGATGCGTTTGTTCCAGTGGCCACTCTGCCCTGTCAGAGGTCAGTGTTTCTTTTTTTAGTGCTGAATGACCCTGGAGAAGAGGTTATGGTTCCTGTACTGAGGCTAGTGGTGGGTGGGCTAAGAGCAGAGTGCCCAATCCTGGTGGTTGTGTCCTGTACAAAAGTGGTTGTACTGGTTCTTGCCAGGACTATGTCTAGGACTAGGGTAGTTGTGCCTAATTTGGTAGCAGTTAAGCTTTGGATGGAAGAGATAGATTCTGTTTCATAAGTGGCGATTTGTGGGAAGAAGTGATGGCACGTGTTTTGAAAGTGGTAGCTCCGTTAATGGGTGTACCAGGATGGGAATCTTTGTGCCATCTCCATGGTGCTTGTGCTGAAGACCAGTGTGAGGGTGGTGCCTATTTCAGGGGTGATTATGCTGTGAGCAGAAGTTGTAACACCTGTCTTGGTGGTGACTGGTCCTTGGGCAAAGCCTCTTCAAGTGATGATAGTGCTGGCATGAGGATGGATATGTAGGACTCTAATGCCTTTGGCAAAATTCTGAGTGTTCTTATGGAAGTTGTATCTTAGTCAGATATGGTCATTTTGTTAGGCAGAACAGATAGCAAATCAAGGCAGGGAGCGGAGGAAGACATGTCTTTTCCATTAATTCAGCAGTCCTGAGCCCTGTCAGATAAGATTGCCAGGTGTTCCAAAAATCACAAGAGGAGAGTAGACTTTGAAATGCTGTATATCATTTCCACTATCTGGGAAAGAAACCTTTCAAGCTGTATGTTAATCCCAACGTCTGGAGAAGGGAGGAGGAGGGGAAACCTAGAAACTGGCTACAATCAATACTTGGGGCATTCAGACTAGCTGGGTGCCTGCTTGCAGCTTCATGCTCAAGTGTATCTCATAAATAAAGTTACTGTCTCATTTCCACTATACATGTTGTCTCTTGCCTGAATTTATGTCTTGTGAATGAGACAAGAACTAAGGAGGGAGAGTCCCCTAACCCAGGTCTCCCAGTGATATCTTTCCTGGTGCCATGACTCAGATCTCAGATGCCTGCTCACCCTCTGTCTCCAGCCAACCAGAATGCAGTGAATATGGTCCCACTGGCAATGTTTTTGCCTTTTTCACCTTTGGGGTTAAAGGGAAGATGCAGCACTCTGGGGGAGGGTTATTCAAACATGCTAGGCCTGTATTTGGAGGCAGAAAAAAGGATAAAATCTAAAATGGGTGTTGGGGTTTGCCTGGGCTCTGAAGATTGAAAAAGCACTTCCTCCCTCTGGTCCAAGTTCTTGGGAATCCCTATATGAATGGGGCCTTGTGGAGGTGCCTACATGCAGGGGTCTCACAGGGAAGCCTCATCAATGTAATATAAAATTGGCTCATCCAGGAATGTGCAAAATAAGGGTTGGACACCCAGCACTCCAAGCCCACCCCCCTGGATTGTTTCAGACAGGGGAGAAACTGAGGCACATAAGGGAGTTGGGGCTGATCAGAGGTGTATGGACCTTTGGGAGCCACACTTGCAAACAGTACATTAAGACCCACTGCACAAATCCTCCAGTCTTCTCTGCCTCTGAAACATGGCCAGGGGAAAATAAGTTTAAATCACTGGACTGTTGTAAGTTTGCTACACCTCTCCACCCAAGGTGGCTTCTGGCAACTCTATCTGCATCTGTATTCCCCTTACAGAAGCTGAATAGAGGAGCAATGTTGTGTATGTCAGGTGACAAGAAAGAGAGTTGGCTGTGGGTCCCTCAAACTCCAGAGATATTATCCAGAAAGGCTGGAAGATTTCCCTCTCTTAAACCACCTTTATAAGCATTGTCACAAGAAGCATTGTCCAGAGGCTATTAATCAACATCTGTAATAGTCTCTGGACAGGAAGACTTTGACAGGACAAATAAAGAGGAAGGTTTTAAAGATTCATAGATTGTTAGGGCCTTGAACTCTACCCTCATTAACCCAGTAACTGGTCCCCCATCTGCTATGGAACGAGTGGAACCAGAGCATCTTTTAAATGTGCCTTGTAAGGGTCCTTATTCCAAATTTCAGTATGCACTTAAAATTTATATTTATTCTATATATTTAATATAGAAAAAGCTGATAAAAATAACTGGGAATGCTGACCTTACCCACAGGGACTCTATATGAATTTGGGGGAACTAGGGGAAATACCCTTATGGATGTGGACCAAGGAGGGAATATCTCACCTACTCAAACATCTACAGTGTTTAGCCCCTCAGGACCCACAAGATTGGGAAATGCCCAGACTTTGGAAGTGTTTAAGCATTCAAGTGATCACATCCATTGGATAGAAATTTTTGCCCAAAAATGTAGAAATTGTACAAGAAATACAGGGATTGTCTTCACTCCAAAAGCTAGTGGCTATATCCCTTCTTTACTTTCTGTACAAGTAGGGGGGCTGATGATCAATCAGGGCTAATAATTTAGGGATCTACCAATTACATAAGGAAGGAGTACACTCAGAGGGCATAGAAGTTCCCTTCAAAATCTCCCCCAAAGGAAGACAAAGGTAAAGGAGAAGGAGGTTACCCCCTTGAGACTAGAGATGTACCAGGGGTCTCCTAAAACAAGGCAGGCCAGGTTTGGGTTACACAGTAAGATTGGTTAAGTCTGGAAACCCAAGGCTGAGGAGAAAAAGCCTCCTCCAGTTAGACAGGTTTGGGTCACACAGTAAGGCTAGCTAATTCTAGAAACCCAAGGTCTGAGAGGGAAGGCTCTCTCCAGAAGGTATACAAGCACGGAAGAAGCATGTTCTCTATTGTCTTGCAGATGGAAAACCAAGGCTCAGTATCATGAGATACACCTCCCTGGGATGCATCCTTAATAACTGGAATAAATTTGACCACCAATTATTAAAGCAAAAAGTCCCTGGTTCAGTTTTTGGTTAGAGTATTACCAAACAGCAAAGGGGATCTTGCTGCCTGCTATCACCCACTAGGCAAAATTCCAGAGGCAAAAGTTTGGTGAAAAAGGAAAGGAGACATTATACAAAAGCTATATAGTTTTGGAATAACAGCTTTCCACTTGCATTAGTCACTTAAGCCTATCAACTAAGGCTGAAATCTTTTTAGCTCTTGAATTTAATTTAAAAAAAAAAAGATTTTATTTTTATTTATTTTTAGAGAGAGAGGAAGGGAAGGAGAAAGAGAGGGAGAGAAACATCAATATGTAGTTGCCTCTCGCGTGCCCGAATTTAAGCTTTTTAAAAAATTTATATTTATTTATTTATTGTATTTTTTCCATTACCATTTAGTCGCCTTATTTCCCCCACCCCCCTGCAATCACCACACTGTTGTCCATGTCCATGAGTGCTTTTTCCTTTTTGCTCAATCTCTCTATCCCCTGCCCTCCTCCCTTACCTGTCATCCTGCTCTCTATGAGTCTATTTTGCTTGTTAGTTCAGTTTGTTCATTAGATTCCACATATGAGAGAAATCTTATGGTATTTATCTTTCTCTGACTGGTTTATTGCACTTAGCATAGTGTTCTCTAGGTGTCACAAAGGTTAACGTTTTCTTTTTTACAGGTGAGTAGTATTCCATTGTGTAAATGTCCTATAGTTGTTTTATCCACTCATCTATTGATGGACACTTGGGCTGCTTCCATATCTGGGTGATTGTAAATAATGCTGCAATGAACATAGGGGTGCTTATGTTCTTTTGAATTAGTGTTTGGATTCCTTCAGACATATTTCCAGAAATGGGATTGCAGGATCACAAGGCAGATCCAGTTTTAGTTTTTTGAAGTATCTCCATATTGCTTTCCACAATGGCTGCACTAGTCTGCATTCCCACCAATGGTGCAAAAGGGTTCCCCTTTCTTCACATCCTCACCACACTTGTTGTTTGTTGATTTATTGATCATAGCCATTCTGACAGGTGTGAGATATCTCATTGTGGTTTTAATTTGCATTTCTCTGATTATTAGTGACGTTGAGTATATTTTCATATGTCTTTTGGCCATCTGTATGTCCTTTTTGGAGAAGTGTATATTCAGGTCCTTTGCCCATTTTTCATGTGGGCTTCTTTTTGGTATTGAGTTTTGTGAGTTCTTTACAAATTTTGGATGTATTGGCAAATATGTTCCTCTATTCTGTGGGTTGTCTTTTTATTTTATTTTATTTTATTTTATTATGTTATGTTTTCCTTTGCTGTACAAAACATTTTTAGTTTGATGTAGTCCCATTTGTTTATTTTTTCTTTTGTTTTCCTTGGCTGGGGAGATATAGCCAATAAAATATTGCTGTGAGCTATGACCAAAATTTTGCTGCCTATGGTTTTTTTTCTAGGATATTTATGGTTTTGAGTCTAATATTTAATTCTTTAATCCATTTTGAATTGATTCTTGTGTGTAATGTATATGGTGGTCTAGTTTCATTTTTCTACATGTATCTGTCCAATTTTCCCAAAACCATTTATTGAATAAACTATCTTTAGCCTTGTGTATGTGCTTGCTTCCTCTGTCAAATATTAATTGACTATAAAGGTGTGGGTTTATTTATGGGCTCTCTATTCTGTTCTGTTGATTGATGTGTTTGTTTTTAAGCCAGAATCATGCTGTTTTGATTACTATGGCCTTATGGTATAGTTTGATATTAAGTAGCATGATTCCTCCAAATTTGTTCTTCTTTCTCAGGATTGCAGTTGCTATGCAGGTCCTTTTGTGGTAACATATAAATTTTTGAAATATTTGTTTAGTTCTACAAAATATGTCTTTGGAATCTTGATAGGAATTGCATTGAATCTATAGATTGCTTTGGGTAGTATGGACATTTTAATGATGTTAATTTTTCCTATCCATGAACATGGTACATGCTTCAACTTATTTGTACCTTCTTCAGTTTCTTTCTTTACTGTGTTGTAATTTTCTGAGCACAGGTCTCTTACATCCTCAGTTAGGTTTATTCCTTGGTATTTTATTATTTTTGAAACAATTGTGAATGGGATTGTTTTCTTAATTTCCATTTCTGTTAGTTCATTATTGGCATATAAAAATGAAACTGATTTCTGGATATTAATTTTGTGTCCTGCTACTTTGCTGAATTCATTTATCAGTTCTAGTAGTTTGTTGGTGGAATCTTTGGGATTCTCTATGTACAGTGTCATGTCATATGCAAATAATGACAGTTTGACTTCTTCCTTTTCAATTTGGATTCCTTTTATTTATTCTTCTTGTCTGATTGCTGTGGCTAGGACTCCCAGTACTGTGTTGAATAAGAGAGGTGAAAGCAGGCATATCAGTATGGTTCACAGTCTTAAGATGAATGCTTATAGTTTTTGCCCGTTAAGTATGATGCTGGCAGTGGGTTTGTTGTATATGGCCTTTTTGTTTAGGTATGTTCTCCCTATTCTCACTTTGCTGAGAGTTTTTGTCGTAAATGGGTGTCAGATTTTATCAAATGCTTTTTCTGCATGTATTGATATGATCATGTGGTTTTTATCCTTCCTTTTGTTTATGTGGTGAATCACATTTATTGATTTGCAAATGTTGTACCAACCTTGCATTCCCATAATAAATCCCACTTGATCATGGTGTATAATCTTTGTGATGCATTGCTATATTCAGTTTGACAATATTTTGTTGAGAATTTTAGCATCTATGTTCATCAGGGATATTGGTCTATGATTCTTTCTTTGTAGTGTCTTTATCCAGTTTTGGAATTAGGATAATGCTAGCCTCATAAAATGAGCTTGGAGCCATCCCTCCTCTTGAATTTTATGGAATAATTTGAGAAGGAGGGGTGTTAGTTCTTCCAAGAATATTTGGTAAAATTCACTTGTGAAGCCATCAGTCCAGGGCTTTTGTTTCTTGGGAGTTTTTTGGTTACTGCTTCAGTTTCACTAGGTGTAACCTGTCTAGTCAGATTCTCTGATTCTTCTTGATTTAGTTTTGGAAGATTGTATGTTTCTAGGAATTTATCCATTTTATCCAGGTTGTCCAGTTCATTGGCATATAGTTGTCCATAATATTTTCTTACAACCCTTTGTATTTCTTTGGTGTCAATTTCTATTTCTCCTCTTTCATTTGTTTTTATTTATTTGTGTCCTCTAATTTTTTCTCGATGAGTCTGGTTAAAGGTTTGTACATCTTGTTTATCTTTTCAAAGAACCAGCTCTTGAATTCATTGATCTTTTGTATCATTTTTAGACTCTATTTCATTTATTTCTGCTCTGATCTTTGTTCCTTCCTTTTACTCATTTCGGGCTTTGTTAGTTCTTTTTCAAGTTCCTTTAAGTGTGAAGTTAGATTGTTTATTTGAGCTTTTTCTTGTTTTTTTGAGATAGGCCTGTAATGTTATGAATTTCCCTCTTAGGGTTGCTTTCCCAGCATCCCACAGATTTTGGATTGTTGTGTCTTCATTTTCATTTGTTTCAAGGTATCTTTTTATTTCCTCCTTGATCTTGTTGTTGACCCATTCATTGTTTAATAACATTCTATTTAGCTTCCATGTCTTTGTGTATTTTTCAGTGTTCTTCTTGTGATTGATTTCTAGTCTCATAACATTGTGGTCAGAGAAGATGCCTGATATGATTTCAATCTTCTTAAATTTAATAAGACTTGTGTCCTAACATGTGGTGTATCCTAGAAAATATTTCATGTGCATTTGAAAAATATGTATATTTTGCTGGTTTGGGGTAAAATTCTCTGAAGATATCAACTAAATCCCTGTGATCTAGTGTGTCATTTAAGGTTGCTGTCTCCTTGTTGACTTTCTGTCTGGAAGATCTATCCACTGAAGTCAAAGGGGGGTTAAAACCCCCGACTATTACTATATTACTGTTAATCTCTACCTAGTCATCAAGATTTGCTTTACATATTTAGGTGCTCCTATGTTGGGTGTGTAATGTTTACTAGGGTTATGTCCTTTTGTTGGATTGTTCCCTTTATCATTATGTAGTGCCTTCTTTGTCTCTTACTATAGCCTTACTTTTAAAGTCTGTTTTGTTAAGTATACATATTGCTACCCCAACTTTTTTCCTTTTTGTTTGCATGAAATATCTTTTTCCATCCTTTCACTTTTAGTCTGTATGTATCTTTTGGTCCAAGATGGGTCTCTTGGAGGATATGTATGTATGTATGTGTGTGTGTGTGTGTGTGTGTATAATCTTGTTTTCTTATCTATCCAGCTACCTTATGTCTTTTGGCTGGAGCATTTAAGTCATTTACATTTAAGGTATTATTGATAGATATCTATTTAGTGCCATTTTATTGTTAGATTATTTTCCTCTGTTTTTTTCTTTCTCTTTTCCTCCTCCTCCTCTGCCTTCTCCCCCTCCTCCTCCTTCTTCTTCCTCTTCTTCTTCTCCTCCTCCTTCTTCATCTTCTCCTTCTCCTCCCCTTCCTCCTCCTTCTTCTGTAAATCCTTTAACATTTGTTACTGGTGTTAATGAACTCGTTTAGGTTTTTCTTGTCTGGGAAGCTCCTTATTTCTTCTTCAGTTTTAAATTATAGCCTTTCTGGGCAAAGTAGCCTCTGTTGTATTGTAGGTCCTTGCTTTTCATAACTGTGAATATTTCATGCCACTCCTTTCTGGCCTGAAATGTTTATATTG
>VMDR010017558.1:0-19987 GCA_007922815.1 Macrotus californicus
AAATGCCATATTTTGTTGTAAAAATCAAAATTAGATATCTTCCTATGTCTGACAGAATTTACATTATGTTCAGAAGTGAATGATCTTGCTTTAGAATATAGACCATCAACAACTGTTAGATTATACTCAATACATTTGTAGTTTCCTGAATCTTAGATATCCTAAACATTAGAAAAATATATGCTTTACTGAGGGAGCAGGGGATTTAGATTGGATTTGGAAACATTGTGCAGGGAGTACCTACTGTTTCCACTGAATGATGTATGCCCTAGGGAGATGAACCTTCTGACCCACGGCTCTTCCAGTGGTAATGGACTTGCACCGATGCGAGCAGTCTCTCACTCGGTCCTGTTTCCGTTCTCATGTGTGGTGGCCGGCCGGCCAGATGAAACATCTGTTTTGTGGCCGTGGAAGGCGGTGGAACCAGCTGGCTCACACTGGTGCAAATTTACAACACTGGCTTGATTAGTGTCATGCCGTCACTACCTGAATTAACTAGTGTGGGTGGACTGTCTGTATCATGAACATACTCATTTTTGTTCTGCACGGGAAAGTTTTGTTCTCATGTAAGATTTCATGAAAGGAAATAGTAGTTTAGATTAATTGGAACAACCAGCATTTTAACACCATGAGATACTTTGTGAGTGATTTCTATGAAAAGAGAATATATAAATATTATTGGGCCTATTATTCCTAAAATGATTTTAATTTGTTTACTTTTATAATTTTTCAGAGAAAAGCAGCCAGAACACATGCAACTCTAAAAAGATTACATTTAGGTGAAATGTGTGCAGGTGTAGGTTTTAGTGGTGTCTTAGGAGTCTGTGCAAACACACCGTAGAGTGCGAGCATCTTGTTGAAGTAACGAGACCTCTCAAAGAGTAAGCGGAACAATGGAGTCCTTAGAGATCCTCGGCGACTTTGAAGGAAGCTACTCCTCTGCCTCCATCGATACAAACACGACAGGCTGACATTTTCTTTGGTAAAAAGTAGTTCCCAGGAGCCAGTGATTTTCTTGCAGCTTTATGGACGCACTTGCTGGGGTCTGGTTACTCAGAGTAAAATATGTGCATGATCACATATGATCATGGTTAATTTTTATCAGGGGTCACTGTGTTTTTGCTGTGGTCTGACAGTCGTGACCTACATTAGAAGAGCCCTGTGGGTCTGTCTGGTGTATTTTTGCTTGATGTCTGGGTGATTTACTTCAGATGCTTGTCAGTGTCATTATATATTATCATTTGGGGCTTTTGCTGGGTTTTCAGGTATACATTAAAACCAGTGCTCTTTGCTATTAGATTGTCATGAGGGAGCTTCTGTTTTATGGTGTGAGAACACTCTTTAATCTTGAAGGATCAGTGATTTTGGGGACATAGTCCATTTGGTTTTGTGTTATGTTCTATTGGTAGGCTATTTTGAAATAGAATAGACTTTAGTTCTACAACCAAGATTTGGTTCAGGTAACTAATATTTTAGTTAATTCTTGGGGAAAATATTTTGGAGTTTTTAGTTCAAATGCATTTTTCTTGCTTACCCAAAATCCAGATGAGTAGTTTATTTCACAACCTAATACCTAAATAGGATTTGTAAGACAGAATTACAAATATTTCCTGCTTTTGCTGATATAAAAGGAATGGTAGGTAGTGTTCTTTAAAAATGTGTGATTTAGGGCATTCTGGTAATCTAAAAACAGAACTTAGTGGTGGTTAAAACTGGGTATTTGGTTTTATAGTTTTCAAATTGTATTTAACTTTGGCCATATCTATCTTAGTAGTTTAGGGGATAAACAGTTCAAACAGTAAGAAAAAAGCAGTTTGTGTTTTTCAGTTTTCTACTTTAGATATCAGTGAATCATTGCTGTAGCCTTCTTTATCTTTTGTTTGCACAAAAAACCTGTTAGAATTATGTCTGGGGGGACCATCTGCTGTGGTTCCCAGTCTTGTCAGTGTGATAAGGGATAAGCTGTATAAACAGGGGCAGTGAGAGAGAGAGAGAGAGAGAGAGAGAGAGAGAGAGAGAGAAAGAGAGAGAGGGGAAGAAAAAGCAGGCTGGTTTTAGGAAGGGAAAAGCAAAATGTGGACTTAATTTTATAATGCAGCCCATAGTCATAGGATTTTGCTCAGAGTCTATCAGGATTGAGGCTATAATGTATTTTTTTAGAAACCACAGGTCCATGTTATTTGAATGGTTTGTTTTTTATTATATTTCATTGGTTATGCTATCACAGTTTCCTAGTTTTTTCCCCTTTGCCCCCCTCTGCCCAGGACCCTACTTCTTTCCAGCAATTACCCCCTCCTCCTTTTAGTTCATGTCCATGGGTTATGCATATAAGTTCTTTGGCTTCTCCTTTTCTTTGCTATTTTTAAATTCCCTCTGTTCCTACCAATTATGCTTCTTGAGCCCTGCACCATTTCCCCATTGATCCCCTTCCCCCTTCCAGCTGATAACCCTCCAAATGATCTCCCTATCTGTGATTTTGTTCCTGTTCTGGTTGTGTGCTCTTTTTTTTTTTTTTTTTAAGATTCAGTTGTTGTTGGTTTTAAATTTGTTGCCTTTTTAATGTTCATGGTTTTGATCATCTTTTTTTCCTTAAATAAGTCTCTTCAACATTTCCTGTAATAATGACTTGGTAATGATGAACTCCTTTAACTTTACCTTATCTGCCCTTCCATTCTAAATGATAGCTTTGCTGGATAGAGTAATCTTGGATGTAGGTCCTTCCTTTTCATCACTTTGAATACTTCTTACCAGTCCCTTCTTGCCTGTAAAGTTTATTTATTTTTTCAATATATTTCATTGATTATGCTATTACAGTTGTCCCATTTTTTTCTCTCCTTTTTCCCCTTGGCCTTGTACTCCCTCTCCCACCAG
The DNA here is from genome assembly GCA_007922815.1 of Macrotus californicus. Taxonomy (NCBI): domain Eukaryota; kingdom Metazoa; phylum Chordata; class Mammalia; order Chiroptera; family Phyllostomidae; genus Macrotus; species Macrotus californicus. The sequence continues at coordinate 2,872 of VMDR010017558.1, forward strand.
CATTTCTCCACCTTAGTTCAGGTCCATGGGTCATGCATATGAGTTCTTTGGCTTTTCCATTTCCCATAGTATTCTTAACTGCCCCCTGTCTTATTTTGTGCCTACTATTTATATTCCCTGTACCTTTACCCCCATCCTCCATCCACCCCCTCCCCACTGATAACCCTCCGTGTGGTCTCCATTTCTGTGAATCTGTTCCTCTTCTAGTTGTTTGATTAGTTTGTTTTTGGTTTTGGTTTTCTAGGTTTGGTTGTTGATAGTTGTGACTTCGTTGTCATTTTACTGTTTATATTTTTGTTTTTCTTCTTTTTCTTAGATAAGTCCTTTTAACATTTTCATATAATAAGGGCTTGGTGATGATGAACTCCTTTAACTTGACCTTGTCTGGGAAGCTCTTTATCTGCCCTTCCATTCTAAATGATAGCTTTGCTGGAGAGAGTAATCTTGGATGTAGGTCCTTGCCTTTCATGACTTGGAATACTTCTTTCCAGGCCCTTCTTGCCTGCAAGGTTTCTTCTGAGAAATCAGCAGATAGTCTTATGAGAACTCCTTTGTAGGTAACTGTCTCCTTTTCTCTTGCTCCTTTTAAAATTCTCTCCTCTTTCATCTTGCGTAATGTAATTATGATGTGCCTTGGTGTGTGCTTCCTTGGGTCCAACTTCTTTGGGACTCTCTGAGCTTCCTGGACTTCCTGGAAGTCTATTTCCTTTGCCAGATTGGGGAGGTTCTCCTTCATTATTTTTTCAAATAAGCTTTCCATTTCTTGCCCTTCCTTTCCTCCTTCTGGCACCCCTGTGATTTGGATGTTGGAACATTTAAGGTTGTCCTGGAGGTTCCTAAGCCTCTCTTCATTTTTTTGAATTCTTGTTTCTTCATTCTGTTCTGGTTGAATGTTTATTTCTTCCTTCTGCTCCAAATTGTTGACTTGAGTCCCAGTTTCCTTCCCTTCACTGTTGGTTCCCTGTTTATTTTTCTTTATTTCACTTTTCATAGCCTTTACTTTTTCCTGTATTTTGTGACCATACTGAACCATTTCTGCGAGCATCCTGATTATCTATGTTTTGAACTCTGCACCTGATAGTTTGGCTATCTCTTCTCACTTAGTTCTGTTTTTGGAGCTTTGATCTGTTCTTTCATTCGGGCCATCTTTCTTTGTCTTTGTGCACCTCTTATGTTGTAAGAGGTGGAGCTGTAGGTATTCACCAGGGCGGGGCAACCCACGTTGCTGTGTTGTGGGGAGGGTTCCGAGAAGCGACAGTGACGCCCCCTGGGTGATGGTGGTTCACCTGGTGCTTGTCTCGTTCCCAGTCACTTCACCCCCTTATCAAGTGTGACTGGTGCCTTTCCAGCTGCTGCCTTTGTGGTGAATCCCGGAGTGGGTGGGTTTGTGTACTTTCTAAAACTGTGCTGGCCCTGTAAGTGGTGAAAATCTGGCAGTTTCTTCTGCCACCCCACCCCCACTGGTTTTTACAGCCAGAGGTAATAGGAATCTACCTTCCCTGTGCTGGAAGCCTGGGCTGTGAGGCCTGGGTCTGGGATCGTTTGCTCTGAAAGTAGCTCTGAAGGTATCCCTCCTGTCCATTTTGCCCCTGCTGCTGCTGCTGCCACCTCTCTGCGTCACATTGCCTCTCCACCCATCTCCACGACTCCGCCCCTCCTACCTGTCTGGATGAACATGTCTTCTTTAAATCCTTGGTTGTCAGACTTCCATATAACTTGATTTTCTGACAGTTCTGGGTGTTATTAGTTTTGAGATCTGGTTGTAATTCTTTCTATGGTTGTGGAGGAGGTGAAGCATTTCTACCTACCCTCCATCTTGACCAGAAGTTCCAGATCTGAATGGTTTGTCTTCATGTTAATATTTTATCTTCCTTTTTGATTATACGGTTCTTATTTTAGACGTCAAGCTTTTAAAAGTTCTTTGAACATATTTCGGTATGGCACTTGACATTGCATTATTTTCTAAATTGTTATTTTTGGGATTTTTCTGTGAGTTGAACCCTCAGAAATCATCCTTCCACTTTTCCATTTGTAATGAGTTCATGGTGCTTTATAAGGAACAAGCCAGTGATTTCCATGGTAACACTCTCCATCAAGACGTCACAAATCTGTCTTGCCCCTTACCTTAAACTGTCAAGTGCAAGAAGAAGAGGTAAGTAAGCAGCAGCATTGTTCCTGTAGCACATTGGATTACAGCAGGATTGGAGGAGGGAGAGGAAAGTTAATTAAAATGTTGTTCTCAAAAGTAGCTTAAATTCACTTAGCTACATCCATACACATATGTACATAAATGTGTACATGTATGTGTGTGTATATATATATATGATTTACTTAATATTCAGTTAATTTTTTTAGGTTTGGAAAAATGAAAATTTAAAAGAAATTGATTTGAAGACTGATTATTTGTTTAAAATATTTTTTTAAATGATTTTATTTAATTTTATTTTTTAGAGAGGGGAAGGGAGAGAAAAAGGGAGAGAAACATCAATGTGTGATTGCCTCTTATTTGTCCCCAACTGGGGACCTGGCCCACAACCCAGGCATGTGCCCTAGGCTGGGAATTGAACTGGCGACCCTTTGATTCATAGGCCAGCACTTAACCACTGTGCCACATCAGCCAGGGCTGATCATTTAATATGTATGAGAACAGTGAAAGAATATAAGTAACTGAGTTACAGTAAACATGTAAACTTATCACCAGTTCCTCCAGTCATGAGAAGGCTGCCTTTACTTAAAGGCTGTAGCATATTCCCATCAGTTATTTTGGCTTAAGGCAGTATTATTTCAACACAAAAGTAGCACTTTGAACTTTTAAATGAGTTCCAGAGCTCTGTCTTTTTGTTTCCTCTTAACAGGTACTAGTGAGATGATGTGATTGCTTGTTTTTGGAATAGGAGAATAGTTAGTGTTTTATCATGACTGAAAATTTCATATACTTTGAGATCAGAAGTTATAGAGTACATTTAAATTCATTTTTAATAATTAAATATATTTTCAAAACAAAATATATTTGATATATTTCCCATATGTATTTTACAAAATTTCCAAAGTTTATTGGTGTGACCTGTGAAGCTGGTAAGCATTTCCCATGCTCCCCGTCGCATACCTTGCGTGCATTGTTGCCAGTTCTTACTGTAGAGTCTCTCCTTTGTACTCCAGAAATCAGCTCACCTGCCTGACTGCTCCCATTTGATGGCAGGTGCTTAGGAGCAGGAGCTTTCTCTGTGTGTAGGTGGCTATGGAGCAAGTGTTCAGTAAAGGCAGAGAGAATAGTGATCAGAATGAATGGAGTTAGTTGTTTGGGATAAAGTTTTTTTCTATGTCAAAGGTATATATTCTAATATTTGTGTGTGTGTGTGTGTGTGTGTGTGTGTGTTGTGTGTGTGTGTGTGTGTATAAAATGAAGATGGAATATATTTACATACCTGTTTGTATCTTTTTAATTTTATAGTATATTTGATGTGTCAGGCCTGTTCCCGTGTACTTGTCTAGGCCTTACATGTAGCCATCACCAGGGAACCCCCAAGTCTGTCCGTTCCCCCATCACCCTAATTTCTGATGAGCTGACCCTGGCAAACCTGTGCCATGTGCTGTGGTAGATGAGAGGCAGGTCCTGAAGGTTTTCAGAGTCTGTAGGCACTAGTTGGTGGGTGGCATTATAGTTTTTTATTAGGAATTATTTGACAGAGAAAAGGACTAGAAGAAGAAAGTAAGGAACAGCTACATACTCCCTGTCCAGATTTAGAAATAAAACATTACTGATACAGCTAAAGCTCCCTTACCTATGGAGTGGGGATTAGGTGGGAGTACACTTTTCATCCTCCCTTTCTGCCTGTTTACTCCAGAAAAGCTTCAGCCTTCAGAGGAAGTCTTTGCTGCTGTGCTTTCAGAGTACTACCCCAGGCCTGTGTGTGTATTGAACCTGCCAGTGTGTTACAACCATCTGTTCAAATGTCTGTCACCTCCACCAGGCTGTGCTTCATCTTTGTGTTCCCAGCATTGTACACAATGGCTGGAATGGAATAGGTGCTCAGTAAGTGCTTGTTCCCTGAATGAGTGAATAAGCGCATGAGTGAATAGGTGCAGTTCTTTTCTAACAAACACCATCTCAATGTGGGATCTGCTTAGCAAAGTCTACTCCATAGTTCTAGGGCCTTGCTACTCTGATGTGAACAAATTGAATTAAACATGAAATCCTGTAGAACAGATGCATCTACAAGTCTCTGCTCACACAGCTGCTGGTCTATTTAATAAAAACATTGCTGTTTTGATTGAGTATTCAGTCTTTCTTTGTTAACTCTATTAGTATTGTGGTGTAAGCAGACGGCAAACTCTCTGAAATGAGTGGAAGAATCAGCCAGTGATCAGAACTGAGGGAGACAACAGGAGACAGAGGAGATGGATGTAAATAGGATGCACAATGAAAAGGTTTTATTCTTGGGTGCCATTTTAATAAAAAGAATAGATGCATGTATTTGTCCTCCCTGGACCATAACTAGTAAGTCTTGGAGCCCTTATTTCTTAGGTAATCCTTCTAATCTTCCCTCTCCTAAATCACCTGTGTATCAACATTCCTACTCTAAGTTACAAAGAGCATATATAGGTACATTTATTTGCTTTTAAAAAATTTTAAAAACAGGTGTGATTTTTTTTTTAAAGATTTTATTTATTTTTTTTAGAGGGAGGGGAAGGGAGGGAGAGAGGGAGAGAAACATCAATGTTTGGTTGCCTCTCATGTGCGCCCCTTACTGGGGACCTGGCTTGCAACCCAGGCATGTGCCCTGACCGGGAATTGAACTGGTGACCCCTTGCTTCTCAGGCCAGTGCTCAATCCACTGAGCCACACCAGCCAGGGCCAAAAACAGGTATGATTTATATCCAATAAAATGTACAGGTCTTCAGTGTTCAGTTCATTGAATCCTTTTTCCATTTAATACACACGTGTACCACCACTTGAAGAAGATAGAGAATATTTTCATTCTCCTAGAAAACTATTGTACCTTTTTCAGTAAACCCTCCCTTCCCCCTGTCCTCTGCAGCAGCCACTCTCTGATTTGCTCCCATTTATTCATGGGAGTCATAAAAATATCATCATATAGTGTATGGCCTTTTGTGTCTGGCTTCTTTCACTCAAAATAATGTTTTTTTTGAGATTCATTCACATTGTTGCATGAATAAATTCCATTTTATTCTAACAAAAATCTGTAACTAGCAACCAGATATAAATTTATTTTTACCTTAAAGCTGAGAGATGGAGTAATGGTTTTTCAGGAGTATTGTTAATAGAATTAATGACAGCAACCCCCCCCTGTGCAGCGCTGGCCCCCGTGCTGAGGGTTTGACGTCGTCTCACTGTTTTCTGTGACTGTGCTGATTACTCAGTTCTCACTGGTAGACATGCTTGGTGAAGGTCTTGACAGCTGATGAAGGATGATGTTTGCCAAAAGAAACTGTATTGTGTTCTACAATTCTGATGTTTTCCTCAGGTCCAGGCACTGTTGATGGTGGATTTTGATAAGCTAAAATAAGAACCAAGACGAAAAGTGTGGAAGGGCAATGGGAAAGAGGCCTGTGTAGGAAGTAAGTAGTGCAATGGCTCCCTTTAGTTTCCCTTTGCACTGACCGCAAAGAAGTAGTAGCCTTTGTGTATATGAGGAGCTGTGGTGTTCAGCCTTTCAAAGGTGCTTATAATAATGCTGTGCTCATCTTTTTGTTCAGAATTATCAGACCAGCTTGAATTTTTATGTGTAGGTTTTTTTGTTGCTTGCACTTAAATAATACCTACTCTGTGCCAGGCACTGTCTTAACTGCTTTATATATATTAATTCTCAGAAATATGCAAAGTATGAATTTTTTCTTTTTAATCTTTGTTTTGCATATGAGGATGCTGAGGCAGTGAGAGGTTGAAGGACTGGACCAAAGGCACATAGGTAGTGTGGGTGAGTGGAGCTGGGTTTCTCATCCAGGCAGGCTGGTTTCAGAGCCTGTGCTTCAGCCACTGCACCGTTTGCCGCTATCCCCCATTCCTAAACACACTTGTTACTTTTCTTTGATCCTGGTGGTGATGCCGGGGGAGGATTGGGAGGGTTAGTATGGACTGATAACAACCCAACAGATGGAATGGTGGGGACTTACTTTTATGACTTGAATAATTCACAAAATAGGTCTTGAAATTGCAGGCATTTTTTTTGGGGGGGTGTGGTGCTAGGGAGTATATTTAGGAAGGAACTGTTTACAATTTGAAATCTGTGTTGATAATAATAGAATAAATACTTACAGCCTTAACAAAGCTAATCTCCCTAATAACATTGTGCTTATTCAAGCCTGTATGTATAGTGTATTCATGGTTCTCTGCTAGTTGTGTGTAGACCCTGAGGGTGAGAGAGTCACTGGATTTATTGCAGGGAAAGTCTCTGAATGTATGTGTTTTCTTAGTCATTGGCAGTTGACCGTATTGCATCACCATGCAAGGTCCTTGTGCTCAGAAAGATTGGACACACTTGCACTAGGCCCTTGACTTTGGGAATTTAGCATTTGGGGTTTCAGTTATTTTCAAACATCCAGAAGGTCTGTGACATTTAGTAGTTGGTTATGAGAGTAATATCAGTTTCCCAATACTGTGGACTTAGGAGAATTAAAAATAATGTGTATGAAGGAATTAGTGGTCAAAAGGCTACAGTACAGACCGTAGTCGCTTGGTCAGTGTGTGAACCTAACAGAACTCCCACCTGTCTCTTTTATTTTCGACACTCGTGAAGTTGCCAGAATGTGTCCATTTACCGCGTCCAGGGGTCACTGTTGTTTCCACTCCTCGTCCGTGTGTGCCTGCGAGTTTGTTCCCTGGACTCAGGCCTGCGTGTCACTTCTGCCCCTTCGTCCTTTATGGGGCAGTTACTTTTTACTGCCTTTAAAGATGAAGTTCTTTCATTTTTTTATTATCTAACTCCCCTCTCTATGTTACACCATAGGCTGTTTATGGCTGTCACCTTTCCTAGCTGTGGGTTAAAGCATTCTGGGTAGTATTTTAGCTTTTTATCTCCGGGCCATTAGCCCCTGTACCTCTCTCCTCAACTCATTCTTAGGTGAGCTTCATTGACACTTTTTGTACCTTTACTTTTTTCATCTTAAAATACATCATTAATTTCTCCAAGAGAAGCCCAAATGTTTTTTGCGACTCGGCCTCCAGGGCTTTAGTCACCTGTGATGCAATAGGTCATCTTGCTTCCTGCTAACTTGGAGCATTGGATACTGTGAGAACTGAGTGGGGCTATTATAATGCATACTTTTAAAGGTCAGACTTCCGCTTTACTGTATTATACTGTAATTTAAAAAATTACATACATTTATATTTTTAACAAAGATAAACTGTACTCTCTTTGGTGAAAGGTGCTTTAAATATATAATTCTTTTGAAAAGGAGCATTTTTCCATATACTAACTTGTAAGATATATCGACTGTATTTAGTTCTTTAAGAAGCCTTTTTAATTTAATTTAATTTAATTTTTTAGTGGGAAGCCTTATAGCTCTCTGAATTTCGTCAGGAGACATTTTCATAGGGTCTACCCAGTGTGTATGTCCTATGTAAAAGGTACTTAGCTCCCTGGCTGAGGGAGGCGCGATGGACCTCTAGTCTTCACTCTTACAAAGTATTCGTCCTTTAAGGCTTGCAAGGTGTGAAGCCAGTGTTTTGGGCAAACCAAATGTAATTCCTTTTGTTAGAGTTTAGGTAAATATTTGAAGGAAAATTTTATATATTGTGTTTAAACTCTTAATTTACTGCAATTCCACCGACCCTCCATTTTCATGCTGTTCCTCGTGAAGTGCAGGTGTTAGGGATCCAACAGCGTGGCAGTCAGTGGTGATGGCTTCTCTGGCAGCCTTCAGAGCTGAGCAGCGGGAGATTTACAGTCCATACAAAGTGCCTGCAGTAATCGTTCAAGTAGAACCTCCAGTTTTGGGATTATTTTACTTATCTATGATTTATAATAAATATCTTGAAATTGCAGGTTTTTGCCTTTTGCAATAAAATACAAGTCAGTAAATAATGTTACAACCTTTAAAACCCTAGTTTTTGGTGTAGCAATTTATGGTAAAATCTAAAAGGTACTTAGCTTTTACTAGGTGCTAGGCATTTTTCTGAGCACTGTACATACATTAACTTCATGTTAAGGATTAAACATGTTTTTCAAAAATGTATGCTAAATCTTTTTGGAAAAATACAGCAAAGCTGATGTGTGCACCATGGGTTTGGAAAAGCCAGCATCTCCCCCTTGCCAAAACATGTGCATACAGATATATACAAAAATATAATTTGAAAAATAGACATAATAGCAAATTAATAATTGCTTTTTGCGGAGGAAGTATTTTCTTCATGTAGTTAACCCATAAAATACTCATTTTTTTCATAAGACGTTTTTCAGAGACATGTTCATGTATTTCTGAATTTTGACATCTTGGATAACTGTTCAGCATACCTGTGAGGTGTAATGCTATGTGCTGAAGGAAATAATTTAAAAAATGAAAAGATCTGATTCTTGTCTTTATTTTGTAAGTTGTCACAGGTGGCAGATATGGATGATCCTAACATAAGGTGATGCCCCTGTTTTCCCAATGAGAAGATTAAAGTATTTTGATGAACTGGAATAGCTAAACATTAGGAGTGAAGATGAAATTGTCAAATCATCTTATATTTAGAGAAGTTATGCATACATAATTAAAATTGCATTATGTGCAGTAATTCTAAAATGTTATTTCCTTGGCTTTTCATTAAGCGATTTTATTTAAACTCTCCAAAGGGCATCTTCAAAACAAGGGTTTTCCCTCTCTGGCATCACTTTTGGAGTTGACTGACACAGTTTTCTAGACTTCACTTCCGTTTCACTTGTTTGAAGTCTAACATGTTTAGGATCTAGGATGTGGTCCCTGGAAATTTTCTCTCAGGTGTCTGTTCTCATAATTAAAGAGCAGTTGGTTTTGTCTTTCCTCTTTTAGAAGCATTATGTTGATCTGTACAGTGTAAACACTTATTATAATGCTTTAAAAATTAATCTTTGAAGGGCTTGTTTACAGTGAAACCCAATACTACCAGTGTGAGGATATATCCCTGGGAGTTACATCAGGGTTAAATCTCATTGCAGCCCTTTTTGCTGATTAATGATTAAGGTGATTGATTCAGGTGACTTCTCTAGGCTTCCAGAGATCCTGTTGCTCAGGGATTCTTCTCCAAGTGATGTTCTGTTATTCAAAAAAAGGGAGTGGAGCCCTGGCTGCTGTGGCTCAGTGGACTGAGTGCCGGCCTGTGAACCAAAGAGTTGCTGGTTGGATTCCCATTCAGGGCACATGCCTGGGCTGCGGGCCAGGTCCCCAGTTGGGGGTGGTGGGAGGCAACCACACTTGATGTTTCTTTTCCTCTTTTTCTCCCTCCCTTCCTCTCTCTCTAAAATTAAATAAATAATATATTTAAAAAAAAAGAGAAAATAAAAAGAATGGAGAGAGGAAGCAGAGCTCCTCATAGTAAGACAGACTATTAGAAATACAAAACAATTCCCTCTTTTCTGAGGGATAATTTTTTTGGGGGAAAATAAATTGTGCCTTCCATTTGGACATTTGCTTAGAGCTAGCTCACACTTCTCGGAGAGAGCAGATAGGCTGTATTGTAGCCCAGTTTCTACTTGCTGTGCTGTCACCATTGCTTACTGCTTTTCTTGCCATGAATTTAGCTCTTCAGTTTTTTAACCTGTTTCTTCACTTTCATATTTCTGTGTTTCATATGGCCTTGTTAGGTTTTTTCCTCCTTTAGTCAGATGAACATTTATCACAATTGATGTACTCAGTACCATAAATATCTGTAATTTTATTTTGGGTGTGAGAGTAATGCTCTGATGGTTAGAGTTTCACCAAAGTGACCTCCAGTACATATTGATGTATTTCTGGAATGAATGTTGTATGTTCTTTGCTTGCAGATTAGAACTTTAATATTTGAAATCAGATGTGTGCAATGTGGAGAGACAAAATACACTCTTAAAATATTTGCATGATAATCTAAAGAACAAAACATTTGGTGGGAGAGGCAGAATGTTTCCAGGATCAACACTTGAGTTGAATGCTCTGGGAGAACAGTTTTTTTTTTTTTTTAAATGGTTGGCAGGTGGCAGAGTTGAAAAACAGGTTTTTATAATGGAAATGGTGAGTCTTAGCTATAGTGGTATGAATGGTATTGTTGAGATATAATAGATGTATTGCATTATCTTATCTAATCAGACACTTTTGTTAGTAAAAGCTCCCCCCCCATTTAGTTTCAGCTTGCTTGTTGCAGAGAATGATTCCTCATGACAATTTTAGCTACTCACAAAATTTTTGAGAGACTAAGGCTATTTTCTTATCTTTGTCAAGTTTTAACAGATTTAATAAGCCTGAATGTATTTTATTAAAAATAACTACTTCAAGCTAGGAAAGTAAGTATAAGAAACAGCCCAGATGTATTTCAGATTAGAGAATATGACTTTGCCTCTTTAGTGAACATCAGTAATATTAGCAGTCTTCTGTTGGCTGACTTTTCCCCCTAATGTTACTGCTCATATTTCACATTTGATTTTTCAATATCCTTACTCTTCGGAAGGGGCTCAGGAAATTGAATTACATTTTATATATTTAGCTTCTAATCTCATTCTTACTTTAAGAATCTATATAATTTCTAAAGGCTTTTTGTAAATAGGGGCCTGTAGTCTCTATAAATCTAGGAGGTTAGGAGGGAAATGCCACACAGGAGTGGGGTTTGCTCACGGGGGTGGGGGTGGGGTTGGGGGAAGGCACTCGGTTATACTCTAAGAAAGAATGGAACCATTTGTTCTGTTCTCAGCAAACAGACCAGTGTCCGAGGGGGTCAGTCAGAAGAAGTGGCTAGTTGCCATTTGGTGATATTAAGCCAGTAGGAAGAAAGGACTTTCTGCACATGCAGGCCAGAAAGGGACACAGACCGCCCACCTCCATCCGGGAGCAGCGGCACCGTGTGGGGAGGGGCTTTGGGGAGAGACTTTGGGGTGGCCTGTAGCTGCTGATAGCTGTGACACCTTTTCTCCTGTGAAATGGTGAGTGTTCACAGTGCAGAGCTGAGTGCTGAGTCCTGCACAGGTTAAGGCTGAAGCTGAGGTCACCTGGTGGTTAGGTGGTTCTAAGAATGTATTTGTTCATTAGAACTCTGGAATAATTTAATGTGTGCCAGTTTGCTCGTATGAGGAGAATAAAGATGACAAAAAGCAATCAATGTAGTGAAGCATAAAGCTATTCAGAACCATCAGAAGAGAATGTCCACACATTCCCAACACCACATCTCCCCATCTGCATGAATATTGCCTCCTGCACGTGCTCAGTGGTCCCTCCCTTGCGCTCAGTGAGTGGTCTGTGTCCCCGTTTGAGGTCAGCTCTATCATGGGTACACTTATCCCCTCTCCCCTGCTCAAGGACATTGCTCCTGCAGTTTTTTACTTTCTGTTGGATTATTTCTCCCCTTTACTGCATCATTCCTATCATCAAACATTCTGTGATATATTCTATTGTAAAATAAGCTCCTTCCTTGACACCATATTTCTCTCCAACTATTCCATTTCTTTCTTTTTTTGTAGTGGAATTCCTTTCCAGCAGTTGTTTATACCTGTTGCTTCCCTTTCTGTCTCCAGTTTACTCCAGTCAAGCACCTTTACTTAAAATGCTCTTGTCAGATTCACCAGTGACCTCTGTGTGGCCAAATGCAACTGTCACTTCTGTGTCATTTTTTTTTCCTGTTAGTATTTGACAAAGCTGATCATTCTTATCTTCTTGAAATATGTTCAGCGGGCTTCCTAGACACCATTCCCTCTTGGTTATTGTTGTCTTTCGATTTTTCTGACTTCACTTTCCATCCCCTTTGCTCGTTCCTCCTCATTAAAGTGCTCCCCAGGCACCACTTGGTCGTACAGGTCGTACGTCTCCACCTACATTCACTCCTTTGGAACATCACAGCTCTTAAGTACTGTTTGTGACTGTATGGTGACACTTTCCGAATATGTATTTCCAAACCTCACCTTTCCTTTGAGCCCTGGGCTCTCTGCCCATATATACTCTGAATTTGGATATTTAAATTTTTTAAAAATATTTTTTGCTTATTTATTTTTATATGGAGGGGAAGGGAGGGAGAAAGGGAGAGAAACATCAATGTGTGGTTGCCTCTCACATGCCCCCTACTGGGGACCTGGCCTGCAAACCTGGCATGTGCCCTGACTGGGAATTGAACCAGCGACCCTTTGGTTTGCAGGCTGGCGCTCAGTTCAGTGAGCCACACCAGCCAGGGCGGTCCTACCATTTTCTAACACTTATACATAGGCAACCACCTTAGTTTAAGCCAACATCATTTTCTTGCCTAGATTATAACAGGTGTCTGATTTATCTCTCTGCTTCTCTCCTGCCCCAGTCTGTTTTCCACATGGCAGTCAGAGGTTTTTTGAATTCTTAAGCCAGATTATGTCACTCTTGTGCTCAGATTTCATAATGCTGTCCAATAGAACTTTTTGCAATGGTGGAAATATTCTGTTCCGCACTGTGTAATATGATAACCATTGGCCACATATGGCTATTAAACACTTGAAATCTGGTTTGTGCTTCTGAGGAACTGAATTTTATTTATTTTTAATTTATATGTAAGTAGCCACATGAATGAAAGCCAGAGTTTTTATATCATGACTTGTGAGGGTTTGATGAGGGTTTTTTTCATGACTTCTTACCTCTCTGACTTCATCTTTTTCTACCATTGTCACCCTAATATTCTTGCTGTTCTTTGAATAAACCAATCATGTGTTCACACTTGCTGTTCTCTCTTACCTTGTCAGAGTCCTTCCCTGATCACTCTATAAAATACCACCCTGCCTTCACTCTCTGTCTCTAGTCTAACCTTCTTTATTTCCTTTGAGTAGTGATGACCACCTGATGTATTTGTTTGTTCATGATCTGTTTCTTTCCCCACTTGAATGTAAGTTCTCTGAGAGCAGGTGCCTCTTGCGGTGAAGTGTTTTATCACCCAGAACCTAGAACAGTTGCCATCCTATATTAGGCACTCAGTAAATATTTAGTTAATGAATAGTAACTGGAGTCAAGGTGATATACCCTTATTGGTATATGAATGAAAATTTCTTATAATTACAGGGAAATTAGCAATGACTTCAGCACCAGGACTTGGGAAAGCTACATAGAGAAGATGAAGTTTGAATTAGGTCTCAAAGAATAAAGAGAAATTGGTTTAATTTTAGTAGAGAGATTAAACTTATGGTCTAATTTCTATTTTAGTTTTACCTCATTTTAAATAGTTGTGACATTTAGGTGACAAAAATGAGTAGATGAGTTCCGTTATGTAGTGGGCACTGTGCTGGGTCCTGGTGATACGAAGATGAATGAGGGTTATAAGATGCTCTCAACTTCTGTCAGAGTGCTCAGGGTACACACTAATATTGTAGCGTCCACTGATTGAAAATAAAGTAGTGAAAAGTTCTTCAAGTCCAGCTTTACTTCTTTTGCATTTTAAATAGTATATTTAGTTATTTAATAATCAAGATGCTGGTATGTAAAAATTACACTAAGAGAAATGTTGTCTTTGGTTCCGTGAACACCGATGTGACCACACTTCCTAGCAGTTGTTTTCCATGCTGTTGTGGACAGGAATCAGTTTTTCCCCCACTTCTCTCCTCTTTTTCTCATTATGGGATGGGAGTTCTGTAGGAAGTTGAGACAATAAAATTCATTGATTGTCCACAAACTTTCAAAAATTATAAATCTAGTATGTTGAGATTTTCATTTTAAAAAAGAAGCATTAACTAGGTTTATAAGATCATCTTGGGCTGCTACAGAAGAGATACTGTATGAGTACTTGGTGAATTTAGTACTTGTTAAAGTCCAGTAGAAATACACTGAAGCTGTGCCTCAGTTCCCTTTTCATAGCGTTTTGTGGTTCATTTAGGCATTCTGGTTGATGAATGGGCTATTCAAAAATCCTCTTTATTTTCTACAACCCCCAGAGTAAATTCTTCAAAGCTTCCTTCTGCGTCGCTCCTCACCCAGGAAAATTCATCTTTCCTTCTAGCTGCCTGTGTTACTTTTGTTTCTTTGAGCCCACCTTTGAATTTAGGACTTGTAAAATTGTAAAGATTTGTAAATGTTTGATCTCTATGTCCGTGAACACCTTTAAAACTCTTCTTTAATCTCTGAGATGAGGCAGTCAAGAATAAGGCATCTTCGATTACAGAATCTCTTTGAAGTTTTCTTTCCATTTCAGTTTTTTGCTCTAGCCCTCCTACTTTCCATGGCTCTGAGGTGGGTTTTTATTAAAAAAAAAATTTCCCCCTTTTGCTTAGGTCTCCTTGGCAGTCTTTCAAAAATTTGGAGGCAGAATTAGTGAAATTATACTTTGATTGAACTTTGTTTATTGTGTTCAAACTCTGCTTTCCTACTAAAGTAGGTGCTTGGATAGGAAGAGATTTTTTTAAAGTATGCATTTTGATCTATTTTACATTTTATTGCTGTTTCTGTTGTAGATATCATGGTCCTAAGAATAAGTGGTTATTTTTTGACTAGCCTGGAAAGTTCAAGTTAATCAGTATGTCTTGAGTCCAGTTTAGCTATTTTCCATTTTTGTTTTGTAGGATTCTGTACTTGTCTTATGAAATAAAAATCTGAAATTTTACAATGTGGGATTTTCTTTTGTGGTATTACATAAATCAAAGCCTTGGCCCAGGCAAGAATATTTAAAAATCTCACTACAAAAAGGTGTCTTTTTATTTGTTTTCATTCAGGTAGCCCTCTGTGAAATTACTGGTGGTCTTTTTGTCTCTATGAATATCTACTTTGCTACACTGAGAAATTTGCATTTTGTGATCAGTTTCATATATTATGAATTTTCAGGCTACATAGCATTAAACAGAGCCATTGAAATATATTTATCATAATGTCTTGCCTATTTATGTTGGACTTTTAATTGAGTGATGAAGGTTTGCTTCTGTTTTCTCCTTTATACACACAAGATCTAAGTAGTAGTTTCAGATTGCTTCCTATTTGATTTTAGATGTAATCGATACTCTTACTGAAAGCCAATGAAATTGAAGGCTTAACTTTGTAATAGAGTTTTTGTTTCTTTAATTCTGTAATTAATAATGATTGTTTCTCAAGTTTCTTTCGGCAGGTATTCTCATTGAACATTCAGGATCTTATAGTGCTTCTTGTTTGATTAGAAAATTATTCATCACTTGCCTCTCAGTTACTTAGGGAAGCGGAGGGCCTCCTAATTCACATTAGTGAGATTGAATTTCAGAAAAAAGAATATACCGTGAAAAATACTTTCTTATTTTATTAGGTAGTTTTTCTCTTATTTGGGTGAAATATGAAGGATGCAGTCCACTGACTTTAGAATTGCATTGCTTTATTTTAGGCTTTAGAGAGGTGATACAGGAAAGAAAGTAGGTAAGAAAGTGTGACGGCACCAGGCTGCCTAAGTTCAAGAGCCACTTCCTCACTTGCTGCGTGACCTTAAGTTGTTTAAGTTCCTGTACCCAGTTTTCCCATCTGTAAAATAGGATAGCAGTGCCTACTCCCTATGTTTGTTACGGCTAACAAATGCATTTAAGGTATTTAAGACATTTAGAAGTGTTTTGAGAACAGTGCAATGTAGTAGGTAGCTGCTACTACTACTGTTAGTGTATCATTGTTCTCATTAGTATCAAGAGATAGGTCTGTGTTTGAATTCTTGCTTTGTCATTGAATAATTGTGGGACTCTCTCAGCTTGCTTTGCTTTGAGTCTGAGTTTTCCTCTTTAAGCTGAAGATGATATTATGTTGTACCTAATGAAGTCGTAGTGAGGATTGGAGATGGGAAATGTGAATGACCTGCTGTGGGCAAAGTAGGGCACCTTCATTTCTTTTCATGGTAGTTGTAGTTCTTACACTTTTTTCTTCTTGAGTATCCTGTGATACTTATACTTTTTCTTTAATTTACTGTAACACTAAACTCTGTACTGCTAAACGGATATCTAAAGAGTTTCTAAAAGGAGGAACTCTTGGAATTCAGGGCTTTAGACATGATTGAAGTAAATGTTTCTTAATTGCAGCCTGTGAGAGAAACATGATAGGGATCATTAAGGTTGAAGCCTTAGTGTTAAAAATGGATGAGTGTGTGAAGGCAACATTCTCTCCCTCCTCTGTCTTCTACGTATTGTTCCCTCCTCTCTGTTCACTAATATTTGTTGTGAGTCGCTGCGGAGGCTGGAGTTAGGGCGCAGACACAGTGGTGCAGCCCTTTTATTTCAGAGTGATGGCTGGGGGCCACAAAAGGCTGCAAAGGCATATGATTAAAAGAGTTTCAGAAGCACTGTTAGATGAAGTTGTGTTTCCTTAAATTCTTCTATTTCTGATGGTAATAGCTATAAAAAGCATTGGATACTTTGGAATCTAGAACGGGCTGTAGTGTGGGCTAGTTTTGTGTCAAAATTTGCTTTTGCTAATTTTCACATACTGATTTTCTTTACCCTAGAAGGCAAAATTATTTCTAAACTGAAACCTTAGCTTACTGAGCTTAATACTGATTTTGAGGGCTGCATAGTGATAAATGAAAAATAGGTTACAACCATTTTTGAAGAGAATACAGCAGAGCTTCTCCATGTAGTATGGCATGTGCTACCTGTCTGATACGTCTTGCTAAAGCAAGTCATTAATGACATGACCTTCTGCCCTGGGCACAGACACATGCTTTAAATTCATAAACGGTGGCCTACTGAGAAAGGCCTGTTGTGTTTATTGAAGTATACATATGAAATGAATCAAACATTTCAAATAGCTAATTTTATCAACTTTTAATTAGTCTTTAGTACTGAGAAAAAAGATAATTAAAATATATTTACTACATGCTATAAGGTTTCTGCCTCAGGAAGATGAAAGGAAACATTTATTTTTCTTATACTTAAATATTGGCATTTCTACTTTTATTCTCTGGGAATTTTGTATGTATCAGATGAACTTACTGAGTTTTTTAAACTATAAAACTGTAACTGTAAAATATTTTAATGCTTTTCAGTCTTTCTAAATTTAATTGCAGCCTCTCGGAATG
>VMDR010017559.1:0-19979 GCA_007922815.1 Macrotus californicus
GTATGGACTTCTCATCACTAAAGTCGAGCCAGCTACCACCACTTGTAAGTACCCAGTTGCTGATAACTGCATCCAGCTGTGAGCCAGCAGCGTGGTAGCAAGCCTCAAGGGGATCAGTGAGTTGAGACAGTAATTTTGTACTCACAGGAGTAGAAACTTATTGCATAATTCATGTTGTTCTCACTGGCTTATCATACACTAAATTTATTTTATATATGTATGCATATTTATATACACACACATAAACACACATACATATATAAAACAAAAATTTTGCCTACTTGTGCTACATATTAACTTTTATAATTTCTTTTTCTGATTATAAAAGCATTATAAAAATGAAACTATTAATTAGCCATCAGTGGAAATGACTCATCCTAAGGGTAAGTTTGCCACCAGGATTCAACTGCAGGTTCAAATTCAAGCACCTGGTGTCCACTTCACTTGCAGCCCAACTAATGCCCGCAGGAGCCAGCTGGGAGAGGAAATGAAAGGTTCCCCAGTAGGCAGACATCTTTGTCAGCCCCAGTGAAACCAAATTTATTCTGAAGCTCTGTTCAGAATCTTTTGCCCAGCCAATCTCATTCCACCATGTTTACCAAGCACCTCCCTATATGGCCAACACGATCACAGGCACTAGGCACTCAGTGACATGCAAAACGACAAAATCCCTTCTCTCCCAGGGCTTACATCCCAGTGGGGGAGACAGACAATAAACAAACAAATAAATGTTGGGTAGTGATAAGTAGTAGGAAGAAAAATAAAGCATAGGTAACGGCTGGGTGTATCAGGTTATCAGAGAAGGCCTCTCTGATAACAGTGAGCAGAGACTGGAAGTGTGTTCCTGGCAGTGGGAACAGCAGGTGTGAGAGCCCTATGGTGCGAGAGACTTTGTGTCTTGTGGAACCCTGAGGTGGTCTGGGTGGCTTGAGTGGTGGATGGGCAGTTTAGAAATGGAGGCATTGGGTAAGAGCCAGAAAATGTGTAGGCTCTTACAGACCTGGGTCAGGGTGTTGAATTTCATTCTGAGTGAGGCTGAAAGCCCTTGTGGGGTGTTGAATAGAGATACAATATGCTCAGATTAATGATTGAAGTGGCATTCTTGTTCCCCTGTAGAGAACGGTCTATGATGGAAAGTAGTTCATACCTCTAAGTTTCATTTTCAGCCATGTCCAAAACTACAAGCTCTTCCCACTTCTTCTCACCACGGGGCTTTCATTACATTTGCAGTTGTTCTTTGGCTTGTCCTTCACTGCTGACCTCCTTCCTCCACAGCTGGCTACAGTTGTAGACCACCTTCACTGCCCTTACAGCTTTCCACCTCATCCTGCCCTTAACTGACACCCAGTTTGCCTCTGAGGACACAGCTGTCCTTGCAGCATGGAGGTTGACAGTTTCTCATGCTCCACTTACAGCAGGGCTCTAGGACTCGGGCTATGCCTGCTCCCACTGCCCCACTGGAAGCGTCCCCACTGTGTGGTTTGACGGGAAGTGGCATAGGCTGTATCACCAGACAGACTGGGCTTGAAGCCGTCTTGTACCCTCTCTTATTGCCTGAGTTATATTGGACAAATTATTTTAACTTACCTGAGCATTGGTTTCTTCGTCTGTAAAATGTTTTGTCTAATTGTTGTGATCAGAGGAGGCAATTATTGTAAAATACCCATCGTGGTGCCTGGCACTCAAAAAAACCTCAGTCTTTCCTTCCCTCCTGTCCCTTTGATGCCCATATGGCACTCCTTGTTACTTACCCAGATAGTGTGCAGGGAGAAAGTGGCATCTGACCCACCTTCTTGCTAATTCAGCGCCTGTCTCCATCCTAGGTCCACCCTCACCCAATTTTTATGAGATTATTTGAGCCAAACTAATGACATATGCACAGGAGCAAGATCTGAAATGCTCCCACCATCCTAGGAGTTTTTAATAACCACATGGGGAAACCTGTTTCAGAAACTCACCCTTGCAGCCACACCTGGGGCCTTTCAAACTTCAATATTTTTGTCTCTAGTCAAAAACCTCCTGTTTGTCCTTCACCCACTTGTGCCATCTAACCGTCCTGTGCCCTTAGTCTCTGAGTGCTTCCTCCCCAAGTCCGACAGCTGCACCCCAGGGCTCCACCTGTCCTCCCTCTGGCTTCGACCTCCTCCTGTGGACCAGTGAGTGTTCTGGGTTTCAGTCAACAGAAGCCGACATTGCCTGGCTTCAACAATATCATACTGGACGGATACTGTAGGGCTCCTAGAACCAGCGGGACGGCTGGAAACCAGGCTGGAAAAGGCGCGGTACACTATGTTGGTCTTATCACTCAGTACATTTATTCCCTCTCCTCCATTAACCTCCGTGCGAGAAATACAACGTTGGATTGGTCACGTGAGTTTCTTTTTACCTTCTCAATCAGAAAAGGATTAAATCATGTCTTATTTCTTAAGTCTTTTTTTCAATTATAGTTTACATTCAATATTATTTTGTATTATGGTAGTTTCAGAAGTACAGCACAGTGGTTAGACAGTCATATACTGTACAAAGTCTTCACTCTGATATTTCTACTACTCATCTAGCACCAAACATAGTTATTGCAATATTATTGACTATATTCCCTATGTCGTACTTTATATCCCTGTTACTAATTTGTAACTACCAATCTGTACTTCTTAATCCCTTCACCGTTTTCACCCAGTCCCCCAAACCACCCCCTCTGGCAACTATCCCACACTTTCTGTATCTATGAGTATGTTTCAATGTTGCTTGTTCATTTATTTTGTTCTTGAGATTCCACAGATAAGTGAAATCACATGGTATTTGTCTTCTTCTGACTGACTTATTTCACTTAGCATATACCTTCTAGAACTGCGTGCTGTTGCAAATGGTAAAATTTCATTCTTTTTCTATGGCTGAGTGGCTCATGTGATTTGCTTTGGCCAATGGATTGCAGGAGGAAGTGCATTTGTATTTCTATGTCCTCTGGAGCTTCCTAGCTCTGTCATGGACAGAGCATTCTCTGGGTCACCTGCTGGTCCCAGAATAATGAAAGGCAGGGTGGAGTCAAGTCTCCCCAGCCAACTCATGTACTGTACCTGAAACAGATATCCTCAGGCAACCAGCTGGTGCAAAAGCAAGAAATAGTACTTGTTTAAAAATAGGTCACTGAGATTTTGTGATTGCTTGTTACAATGCATTAATTGTGAACAGCTGACCAAGAAAGGCAAGAACCAAGGAAAGCTGGGGAGCAGGACCCAAGACAAAGATCATGCCATAAGAACCAGTTTGTGAAGACATTTCTGCTTGTTCCATTGGCTGTTGCTACTGCTGAACTCTAAATTCCATCACTATGAATGGGTTCTAAGCCAGTACTTTTCAAACTTTAATGTGCCTATGAGTCACCTGGGGATCTTGTTAACATGCAGATTGAGTAGGTCTGAGTGGGGCCTAAGAGTCTGCATTTCTAACAAGCTCTGGGGTGATCCTTCTGGTACCCGGAATATGCTTTGAGTAGCAAAGTTCTGAACTTCTCCTGCTTTCCCCTTTAAGAGTCAAAGTCACAGATGGCAGCATACGAATGTGTGAATCTAGATCACATGTCCATGCTCTGGCTGCTAGAGGCGGGGAGAGGGATGACTTTCTGCAGTAGGTGAGGAAGAAATGTATTGTCCTTGATGTTTGACGGAGAAAAGCAGTGGTTCTCAGCTGTCACTGTGCGTCAGCATTACTTGGGGGTGGTATGGCTTTAAAGATAAGATCCTTGGAGCTAACCCAGACTTCCTAAATCTTGTTCTCTGGGCAATGAGAGCTGGGATTCTTCATAAAACATACACCTCAGGTAATTATGATGAAGGTGGTCTGTGGACCACACTTGATTAACATGAATAAAAACTAGGAAATGAATTCAATCGACTTGTTAACCCACTTGCCTGAGTAAAGGATCTTTTTTGGCACCTGTCTTTCCTCTGCTCTATGAGAAATCCCCACACTTATCCTGCCTGATTCAGGTGATCCCTTCACCTGAATCACCATCATCCTCTCTGATTTTGTCAATTCTCTTTTGGTTTTCTTTTCTAGCTTCAATGTATTTCCTTCCCTTGGGTCAATTTTCTTTGCCCCATGAGTGGGCAGGTCCAGACTGAGTAGCCTCTCAGGTCTGTGGCACATTAGACAATGTGGTGAGGAGGGCAAAAAGCTGTCTGTTATAGAATAAGGAAATCTTAATTAGGTATTTTTTAATAGATTTTATTTCTTTCTAGAGAGAGGGGAAGGGAGGGAGACAAACATCAATGTGTGGTTGCCTCTCACATGTCCCCAACTGGGGACCTGGCCCACAACCCAGGCATGTGCCCTGACTGGGAATCGAACCGGTGGCCCTGGGGTATGCAGGCCGGCATTCAATCCACTGAGCCACACCAGGCAGGGCTAATTAGGTTTTTGAAGTTCAACCATTAGGCAAAGAGCAGAAGCCTCCACCTCCCACCCTGCACAGTTGAAAATCTGTGTATAACTTTTGACTTCCGCAAAACTTTACTACTAATAACCTACTGTTGACCAGAAGCCTTACCAATAATATAAACAGGATTAACACATATTTTGTATGTTATCTGTATTATATGCCATATGCTTACGCTAAAGTAAGCTACAGAAAAGAAATTAAGAAAATTATAAGGAAAATACATTTGCAGAATTTGTTGAAAAAAAATCAGCATGAAAAGGGACCCGCACAGTTCGAACCCGTGTTGTTCAAGGGTCAGCTGTA
This sequence comes from Macrotus californicus, assembly GCA_007922815.1. Taxonomy (NCBI): domain Eukaryota; kingdom Metazoa; phylum Chordata; class Mammalia; order Chiroptera; family Phyllostomidae; genus Macrotus; species Macrotus californicus. The sequence goes on from VMDR010017559.1 coordinate 4,742, forward strand.
CTCACAGTCCATTGAGAGGCGTTCAAAGGGTCCCTGAGGCCTTGGGCTCCAGTCCACCTTCTGCTTGTACAGTTTTGCCAGGGCTGAGTCCTTGGCAGATAGCACATACATTTTTGGAAAAAACCCTAAAATTACCCCATTGATGTTGGTTCAGCATCATGGCCAGTTTATCTCTGCTATTGTGGGTAATACCATGAAGAATATTTGCTGATTCCGCTTTAGTTATGGCCATATCCTTAGTAATAGCAAAGCATCTAAAGATTCTTTAACTTGCCATTCATTTTATAGGGGTTCCTGTCGTGATCAGGAACTCTTTATTTCTAAAGCATTTCAAAGTCATTGATTAACCAAAAACTATCAGAATAAATATTTGCTCTTTTCTCCTTCTCCAGCTGATAGGTCTGGGCCAGGGCAGTTACTGGATTTACAGGAGCCCTTGGGATGGCACTGACTCAGCCAGCCACCTTCTACTTAAGAGGCTTTGGGCAAGTTATTTTCTGACTCTTAGATTCTTCAAATGTAAAATGATAATAACATGCCTCACAGAACTGCAAGCATTTAATGAGTTACTAATAGACAACGAATAATACCTACCACTAAGTCCTTCAAATTGGTTAATTCCTTTGATTATCACAACCATCCTACTTAGCGGGCCATTATCCTCATTTGATAGAGGCTCAGTCACACCACTTGTAGGTGGTGACATCAGGGTTCAAATTCCCTGTTTCTCTGATACCAGCGCCCATTCCTTACTTAACCCCTCTACTACCCTTGAGGTTCAAGTGCCCATCAGACAGCCTGTCACACCTTAGGCACTCAACCTTTAAAAATTTACCATTTGCAAGTTTGTCATAATTTTGTCCTAGGGTACGCTCTCCCCTCCGTGCAGGGGCAAAATTCAGTTCTGGCCCTGCCCAGCCAAGTACTAAGTTCTCCCCTCCCGTGCGAGAAGCCCAGTCTGGGTTTATTGTGAGCTTACACTTCTGTGAACGAGATACCAGCCGGTGACGAGGACGAGGCGACGGCGTCACCTGCCCCCCCCCCCCCCCCCCCCCCCCCCCCCCCCCCCCCCCCCCCCCCCCCCCCCCCCCCCCCCCCCCCCCCCCCCCCCCCCTCAGGCCTTCCCGCCCGCTCCCGCGGGGCGTCCTTAGCAACGCGTGCGCTCTCTCCCGGCCCCGCCCTGTCCGAGCAGCGAGGCGGGGCTCAGGGCGGTGGCGGTGTTTGCGCCTGCGTGAGGCCGCAACCGCCAGTCAGCTCTCTGCCCCTCCCCTCCCTCCCCCCTTCCCGCTCCTCCTCCTCCGCTTCGGAGAGCGTGACACCAATATGGAGCCTGAGGACCTGCCGTGGCCCGCCGAGCTCGAGGAGGAGGAGGAGGAGGTGGTGGAAGAGGAGGAGGAGGTAGAGGAGAAGAAGGAAGAGGTGGAGAAGCCGGAGGGCTTTGATGAGGATGAGGTGGTAACGGTGGAGGACCAGGAGGCAGAGGAAAGGCAGGAACTGGATGCAGACTCTAACTACGAGAGCCAGCCTCGGGAAAGTACGGACGACGAGGAGGATGAGGAGGCCAAAGCCTGGCTGCAGGCGCACCCCAGCAGGATCTTTCCTTCTCCGTCGCTGCCCAAGCACCGCTACTCCGAGAGTGAGCCGTCCGGCCCGGAGAAGGTGGGCCAGGCCGGGAGGAGGTGTGGGCCGCTGGCGGGGCGGGGTGACGGGTGGTCCCTGAGCGCCCCGCTGGCGCTCTGATCGTGCTCCCTCCTGCTCGCTGCCAGTCACCGTTTTTGACATAGAATAAGCGCGCTTTTAAAAGGCTTGTAAGGGCTCTCTCGACTCCTACTTAGGTTCTGGCTGAGTACATCCTCTCGTTCTTTCTGGCAGACACCAATCGTTTCTCCCCCTTGGTGGGTCCCGGGCCTTTTGAATAACACCAGGTGTTCAGAGGAGCCAATATTACCAGCTTGTATAGTTAAGGAAAGCTTTTGGGAGGAGGTGGAAAGGGTGGTGTCGGAGTGGCGCGGGTGGTTGCCCAGGGATTATCAGGTTGGGAAGACAATTAGGAGATTAGTTCGCCTGAGTGCGGGACCGCCCTGCGGGAGTAGTGAGTACTGAGTCCCCAGCGGCTCCTCGCGGACTGTGTTTCTCTGGACCCTCTTTGTAGCTGTAAAGGGGTCCCCAGCGGGTAGGAGGAGCTCGTAAGCGCAGGAGGTCTTTGCCACAGGTCCAGTCTGGAAAACTATAAAGCGCCACAGTGGAGAAAGCTGTTTCTATGGTCTCTCCTGAAGATCATTTTGAAAATAATTGCATTTAATTACTTGCTTTTCAGCGAGAAAAACAGCGATTCAGAGAGCAAGTTATCATTTACTAAGCTTCGGTTCTGTACAGTGTACATTGTGGGGACAAAAAGAAGCCTAGGGTTTATTGTCTAGGGCCGCCCTTAGGCACCATGTAAACTGAAGAGTGAAACAACAAAAGCACAACGGAAAAGACTGAAAAAGCTATATAGGCCTGTGCTGTTCAGTCCAGTAGTCAGTAGCCTTAAAAGTAAATAAATTTCAAAATTCCGTGCCTCTGTTGCACTAATCACTTTCCAGGTGCGCAGTAGCCACACTTGACTGGCGGCTACCGTATTGGACAATGCAGATATAGAATCCTTCCGTCATTACAGAGAATTTTGTTGGTCAGTGATGCTGTGGACTATTGATCATTAAAGAATATTAATAGTTGTTTTGCCTGTCTGTATTCTAGTGGAACTCTAATTCATTGAGCATATATTGTTGAGCATTCACCGCCGGCTGTGCATTTGTGCTGGATGCCAATGAACCTCGGCGAATCCAACCTTTTTTTTTTTTTTAAGGTACGTTTATAAAAGCTGGGGATGGTGAAACAAGAAAGGGCTTAGGAGAGAAGCAACAGAAAAAAGCCTAAGCAGGGTTGCTTTGACTCACTGGAAAAGGGACCCTTGGAGACAGGTCAAGGGGGTTAGCTGGGTCGGCTGCTGCTGCCTGTTGCTCCTTTAGTTGCGGGAATTGTGGGGACCCTTAGAGTTTAGGAGATACAGGCATGAGGGGGAAGAAAGACGTGGGTGTGCTCTCAGGAGGGAGAACATTTTTTATGTCTGCCATTTTAGTGTTTAGTCTAGAGAGAAAGGCAGAGAAAATGTACATGGTGCCATAAATAAAAGTAAAACTGATATGTGTTAACATGTTTCAAAAGCATACAGTAAGGAAATCTGATTTTGTTAGTGAAGCTGGAGAAAGCTTCCCTGAGGAAATTATGTGATAGAGCTAAGACCTGAAGTCAGATTGAGGTTAGCTAGGAAAGGTAAGGGAAAGAGCCTTCTAGTTGAGGGAAAAGTCACCCTTGGTTAGAGAGACCATGTTATTTTTCAAGGAACCAAAGGCCATTGTGGGTTGAGCACAGACTTCAATTGCAGCTTGTGTGCTATGTGCTAGATTTGGAGGCTTTATCTCTGGAGGTTTGGGAAGTCCATGAAAATGTTTTAAATAAGGGGGGTGGTATATGATAATGTTGTGTTTTAGATAGATCACTTTGTAGCAGAGTGGAAAACAGCATTAACAGCAGGGTGGGATGGGGGTAGCAATAATAGATCTGGGGTGCTAATTAGGAGAGGTTACAGTATTGCCAGGAAAAAGATGATGCTATTTTGGAATAGGGAATTGTTGGTGGGTATAGAAAATAGACTGATTCAAGAGACATTTAAGAGGTAAAATCACCACACTTAATACACTAATTTTACATTGTTATTACACTAATAATGGATTAGATGTGGAACATAAGGGCAAGAAGGTGTCCAGATGTTAGGTTATTGGATGAGTTGTTGCGCCAGATATTGAGATATGGCCAGGTATGCCCTGTGGGTGGTGGCCATGGGGGTTGGTGACGGGCTGAGTTGGGATGGGTGTTAAGGTTATCAGTTTGGGTTTGGAGAGCAGAAGAGAGGTCTGAGCTGGAGATTTAAAGTTGTGAGTTGTCTCCATACACATAGACCATAATTAAAGCCACACTTGTGAACAAGTTCTCCTCTTTGTTTTAAGACTTAATTTAATTAAACTTAATTTATATCTTCAAGCCAAAAGAGGAATGTTTTAGTTAAATCACTTTAACACTTTTACATGAGATGTAGAAAAATTATCCTGCTTAACAGTGACTTACCTAAATGTAATAAAAAAAAAATCTTGCTTCTTTGAGGCCAGAGTATTTTTTCCCCAGAGAGTTTTTTGTTTTAAAGAAAAATCCAATATTCTTTTATTTACCTGAGAGAATACAAAAGGTGTAGATGGTGTGCTACATTAAAGATAGTTTTAAAATAAGATGAAGAATGTTAAAATGATTTTTTTTAGTTCACTGATACATTAAAACTTACTGGAGTAAGTTGGAAAATGTATAAGGGAGGAACTTTAATGTTTCTTGCTAGAAATTTCTGAACTATAAAATTTTTTGAAGATGAGTTTGTTGTGTGATATTTAATGCATGAGACCAAATAATAGGAAACATTAATTAATTTCAGTTTAGTTCAAGTTAAATGACAAAATTGTAGTATGTGATACACTGTCTCATGTCTCTCTTACTACATAATAAGGATGTTGTAGTGATGATGTATAAGGTAGTGATTGCTTTTGTAGTCCTGGTAGTGAAACTGAGCTAAGGCAGGGAACTGTTTAAATTCAAAGTGAAATGTGACCAGACTTACAACCGCATCTTTTTAAGAGTTCAGGGAAGTGAGTAATTCCGAGCCTTTGCTGTGTTGGTCTTATGTGCTGGTCCTGCAGACCATTCAACGTGAATCATTTCAAACCTAAGTTTCTGAGCTGTGTTAGGAAAATACTTCAGTTCTGTGGAATGGTATCACTAGAAATTCTTGGTTTCCAACTTTTGGGGGATTTTTTGTTAAGATTTTATTTACTTATTTTTAGAGGAGAAGGGAGGGAGAGAAGCATCAATCCCATTGTCCCTTGCATGTGCCCCAACCAGGACCCAACCAGCAAACCAGGCATGTGCCTTAACTGCAGTGAAGCCAGTGACCCTTCACTTTGCAGGGTGACACCCAACCAACTGAACCACACAGGTCAGGGCGGTCGGGTGGGTCATCAGCATTGTCGGGAAATCTTTTTCCGTCTCCCCCTTAGCTGTCCCATCTTCACAGGTAGGCACTAGCCCAGTGTTCAGACCCTCCTCCCATCAGCAGGTTATCATTGCAGAGAAGGAGAGAACAAAGGCCTGAACCCCTTCACCTCTCTGTTCCGAATCTCCAAATTTATTTACACTGCACAATTTCATCTTTTTTGACCTATTAACACATACTTTATTCTTAATCTTTTCATGTGCTCCTAGGATAAAAACTATTAATCATAATATATTCTTCTCTTAAGGAACTGCTGGATTTTATTTGGAGATGCTTTAGAAATGATCTTTTTTTTAAAATTGTTTTCTTCACCTGTCTCTGTCAAATATGGCATTGGTATTATGCTGTTTTCATACAAGATATTGGGAATATTTTTATTTATGCCCTGGAATAGTTTAAGTAATACATGAATATTTCTTTATATTTCCTTGTTGGTCTTCTGTCACAGTGCCTATTTAAAAAAAATTAATGGACTCTTTTTGAAGCAATTTTTAAAAAATATTTTCAAAAAGATTTTATTTGTTTTTAGTGAGAGGGAAGGGAAGGAGAAAGAGGAGAGAAACATCGATGTATAAGGGAAACATCGGTAGATTGCCCCTCGCACATGCCCCAACCCAGTTCAGGCCTGCGACCCAGTCATGTGCCCTGACTGGGAATCGAACCAGCAACCTTTTGCTATGTGGGATAATGCTCAACTCACTAAGCCACACAGGTCAGGACTTTGGAACAATTTATGTTTACAGAACCATGGAGCAGAAAGTACAGAATTCCCATATACCCTCTCTCCCTCACCTATTTTCCTTGTTTGTGTGGTACATTATAATTTGTAAAGCAATATTGACACATTTTCATTAATTAAAGTTCATAGCTTATATTTGGGTTCACTCTGTACAATCCATGGGTTCTGACAAATATATAATGACATATATCTGACAGTATCATACAGAAGAGTTTCACTATCCTAAAACTTCCCTTTCCTCCACCTATTCATCTCCCCCTTCCTCTGGGAACCTGGAAACCACTGATTTTTTTACTGTCTCTGTAGTTTTGCCTTTTCTAGAATGTCATATATAGTTAGAATCATATAGTATGTAACCATTCCAGAATGGCTTCTTTCACTTAACAATATGCATTTAAGGTTTTTCCATGTCTTTTTATGGTTCCCCTCTTGAATTTTTTTGAATTGTGGTGAAATATACATAACAAAATTGAGCATTTTAACCATTTTTAAGTGGCATTAAGTACGTTCACTTTGTTCTGTAACCATTACTACCATTCATCTTCAGAATGTTTTCATATTTCCAAACTGAAAGTCCAACATCTCTGCCATATCTGAGTCTGGTTCTTGCTGTCTCTTCAAACTGTTTTCATTTGTTTGGTTTTGTCTTTTAGTATGTCTTGTAATTTTTTTTTGAAAGCCAGACATGTACTGAATGAATATGAAAAGTACTGAAGTAAGTGGGTCTTCAGTGTGAAGTTTTATCTTTACCTGGCTAGAGGTGAGGTTGTTTACTGTTTGCTGTTTACTTGTTTACTGTAGCTGTAGTCAGAGACTGAACTTTGCCCTCATGATCTTATTTGTGTCTCCCTTGTTGTGTATGGGTTTCTCCAAGGACTTCTTAAATAAGGTCTGTTATGTGCTATTCTTTCCGTTATAGTCCCTTGTTAGTATGAGGAGCCCAGTTGATGAGGTAAAGTGTGGGTGGAGGGGAGGTGTTCTGTAATTCCATTATTGGGTCTCAGTCTTCCCCTTGGGCTGTGATCTTCACTGGGGTTCCTCAGTTTTTTTTCTTAGGTGGGACAGGAAGGCTAGAAGGGGGCTAGAGTTGGGTATTTATCCCTTCCCCTGGGTCACTTGGTCTCTGCTGTAACTCCAGTGGGCTAGGCTCTGGTAAAACAGTTTCTTTGGAGGGCACATCTTAGAACAGAATGCTCTGGACTTATTTCACAATGACTGCTTTTCTTCTCCTGCCAGAAGCAGGACGAGAGTTTTCTCTCAACTGTGGGAGCCCTATATAGTTCTTGGAGGTAGAACTCAAGAAAGTGTAGGGGTCTCCTCTAAGAGTTTACCTGGAGTTTTTAAATTTCAACGTTGTCCACCCTGAGCCTCTAGCAAATTGTTAGTTACAGTCTAGGTTTTCCTCTCCTAGTGCTGGTTCCTGTGATGGTGTCTGCTTCTGGAATGCTGCTCCAGTGAGTTGTAATTCTCTATATTTGCTTGTCTGTCTCTGTGGTTTTTGGGGCTGCAGTTTGCCCTTGATTTCAGTTCTTTGATGGATGTAAGAAGAGATACTGATTTTCAATTTGTTTAGCTTGTTTTTCTTTTGGTAAAGATGGGAATGATGACTTCCTAACCACTTGCATACTGGACCAGAGCTCTATTTTATTTTTGTTGTGTTTTAACAGACTTTTTAAAAAATTATGTTTTATTGATTATGCTATTAGTTTTCCAATTTTCCCCCCTTTATCCCCCCTCTGCCCTGCACCCTCCAACCCTCCAGCATTCCCCCCACCGCCTTAGTTCATGTCCATGGGTTGTACATATAAGTTCTTTGAGTTCTCTGTTTCCTGTACCATTTTTGACCTCTCCCCATCTGTTTAATGCCTACCAATTATGCTTCTTCTTCCCTGTACCTTTTCCCCCCATTCTTCCTCTTCCCCTCCCCCTCCCCACTGAAAACCCTCCATGGATGTCCATTTCTCAGATTCTGTTCCTGTTCTAGTTGTTTGCTTAGTTTTTGTTTTCACTGTTTTTCTTTCTTTTATTTTTTCAGGTTCATTTATTGATAGTTGTGAGTTTGTTGTCATTTTACCGTTCATATTTTTTATCTTCTCTTTCTTAGATAAATCCTTTAACATTTCATATAATAATGGCTTGATGGTGATGAACTCCTTTAACTTGACCTTATCTGGGAAGCTAAGGAAATAGACTTTCAGGAAGCCCAGAGAGTCCCAAAGAAGTTGGACACAAAGAGGAACACAGCAAGGCACATCATCATTAAGTTACCCAAGATTAAACACAAAGAAAGCATCTTAAAAGCAACAAGAGGGAAGGAAAGAGTTACCTACAAAAGAGTGCCCATAAGGCTATCAGCTGATTTCTCAAAAGAAACCTTACAGGCAAGAAAGGGCTGGAAAGCATTTGAAGTCATGAAAGAAAAGGACCTACATCCGAGATTACTCTATCCAGCAAAGCTATCATTTGGCATGGAAAAGCAGACTTTGTTTTTAAGAGCAGTTTTAGGTTCACAGAAAAATTGACTGGACAATACAGAAATTTCCCATCTACCTACTGCCACCACTCTCCTCCACTGTTAACATCCCACTATTGTGCATTTGTTATAATAGATGAACCTACACTGACATCCATAGTCCATAGTTGACGTTAGGGTTCACTCTACGTGTTGCAGATTCTATGGTTTTTGAAAAATGTACTGTGATGTGTATCCACCATTGCAGTACTACATAAGGTTTCTCTGTGTCTTTTGATGGTTCGGTAGTTCATTTTGTTTTAGTGCTGGATGATACTCCATTGTCTGGATATACCATGGTTTATTTTATCATTTGCCTGCTAAAGGATATCTCAGTTGCTTTCAGATTTGGTTGTTATGAATAAAACTCTTCTAAACATCCATGTACAAGTTTTTGTGTACACATAAGTTTTCTTTTTAAAAATTTTTTATAATATACTTTTTATTGTATTTTTCCATTACCATTTAGTCCCCTTATACCCTCCTCCCCTGACATAAGTTTTGAGTCCATTTGGGTCAATACCAAGGAGTGTGGTTGCTAGAATGTATAGTAAGGATACGTTTAGTTTTGTGAGAAACTGCCACACTCTCTTACAAAGTGACTTGCTTTCAGTTCTTTTGGATATATACCCAGAAGTGGGATTGTGGGATCATATGGCAATTCTATTTTTAATTTCCTGAGGACCCCCCTCACTGTTTTTTCATGGTGGTTGCACCATTTTGTATCCCAGCAACAAGGGTGCCAAGTTTTCAATATCCTGGCCCGTAGATACTATTATTTTTAATAGTAGCCATCCTGATTAGTGTGAGATGATATCTCATTGTAGTTTTGATTTGCATTTCTCTGATAATTAGTGATGTTGAGCATCTTTTCCTGTACTTACTGGCCATTTGTATATCTTTGGAGAAATGTCTTAAGTTCTTTGTCCATTTGTTAAACAGGTAGGTTTTTTGTTGTTGAGTTTTAGGAGTTCTTTATATTTTGGATGTTATTTTTTATCAGGTAATATGATTTGCATATATTTTTCTCATTCAGAGTAAAAAGAGTTGCCTTTTACTCTGTTGGTAGTGTCTTTTGATACACAAAGTTTTAAAATTTTCATGAAGTCCAATTTGTCTATTGTTTTTTTTGTTGTTGTTGCCGTTGCCCATGCATTTTGTATCATATCTGAGAAGTCATTGCTGAATCTATTGTCATGTCGATTTTGCTCTATTTTCTTCTAAGAGTTTATAGTTTTGGGTCTTACATTTAAGTCTTTGATCCATTTTGAGTTAATTTTTGTATATGATGTTAGAAAATGGCCTAACTTCATTCTTTTGTATGTGGAAATCCAGTTTTTCCAGCCCCATTTGTTGAAAAGACTATCTTTACCCTTTGAATGATCTTGGCACCCTTGTCAAAATCCATTTGACCATATAGGTGGGGGTTTACTACCAGCCTCCATATGCTGTTTCATTGGTCTGTTGCAGGCATTTTCAACCAGTGTGCTGCAAGAATTTTTAAAACATGTGATGCCTGACTATTTAGTCAGGGGCAATGACCTCTTTTTCCCTTAGATTGTCAACTAAAAAAAATGTCAACAACCAACACAACAGCTGTCCAGTATGAATGGATCAAAATTATACTAGTTTTTTCCATCAGATTGCCCCCCAAAAAAGTACATACGTACACACACACACGCACACACACACACACACACCCCATGTGCCGTAGAATTTTAGTAATTACTTTATAACCCTAACCCCCCAAAAAAAAGTGTACACACACACACACACACACACCCCTCGTGTACCATAGAATTTTAGTAATTACTTTATGCCATGAGGTGAAAAATGTTGAAAATCACTGGTCTGTTTGTCTGTCTTTATTGCCAGTGCCACAGTGTTATGGTTACTGTAGCTATTTAATGTATTTAAAAATCAAGTTGTGTGAGTCCTCCAACTTTATTCTTTTTCAAGATTGTCTTGGTTGTTTTTGGTCCCTTCAGATTTCATATGGATTTTTGGAGTTTTAAAAAATTTCTACAATAAATAAATGCCACTGGAATCTGAAATGGAGTGTGTTGGATAGTATGGATATCTTAACAATATTAGGTCTTCCAATCCATGAACACAGTGCCTTTCCATTTATTTGCATTTAAAAAGTTGTCTTGCAGCATTGTTTTGTAATACAATGGACAGATTTTTTGCTATCTTGGTAAAGTTTATTCCTAAGTATTTTATGCTTTGTGATGCTATTGTAAATGGGACTGTTTTCGTAATTTCCTGTTTTGTATTGTTTATTGTTGGTGTATAGAAATGCAACTTATTTTTGCATGTTGATTTTGTATTCTACAACTTTGCTGGATTCTTTTATAAGTTTTATTACAACTCATGTGGAATATTTGGAGTTTTTTTATATATAAAGTTATGTCATCTGTGAACAACAATAATTTTACTTCTTCCCCTTCCAGTTTGGATGCCATTTATTTCTTTATTTTGCCTAATTGCTCTGGCTAGGATGTCCAGTGCTATGTTGAATAGAAATGTCAAGACCAGGCATGCTTGCCTTGTTTCTTATCTTAGAGGAAAAGCTTTCAGTTTTTCATCACTGAGTTTGATGTTAGTTGTGGGTATTCATAAATGGCCTTTATTGTGTTCATATAATTTTTCCATTCTGAGTTTGTTGAGTGTTTTTATCACAAAAGGGTTTAAATATTGTGAAATGATTAATACTATCATTTAGTTAACATCTATTGTCTCCTGTAGATACAGTAAAAAGAAAAAACATTCACCTTGTGATGAGAATTCTTAGGATTTATTCCAACAACTGTCCTGTACATCATATAGCAGTTTTTATTTTTGTTTTGGAAGAAAAAAAATTTAAAAAAGTTTTTAGCCACAAATGGTTACTAATGGAATTTAAGTGCCTGTTGGATACTGTTGTACAGCTTCTCAAACTTTGGAATTCAACCCTGCTACCCCCATTTCCTGTTCTGTGCTGATTTTCACAAATGCTTTTTTCTTTATCAGAAGGATCTCGTAAAACCCAGTTTCACAAAGATACTTTGAAATCTAAAGGAATGTAGCCGTACAGCAGTTTTAACTGTAGTCATCATGTTATACTTTACATTCTCAGTACTTCTCTGTCTCATAATTGGAAGTTTGTACCTTTCCATCCCTTTTTTCCAGTTCCCCCTCCCCCCAACCCCTGTCTCTGACACCACAAATTTGATTTCTTTTTCTCTGAGTGTTTTAGATCCACATATAAATGAGATGATACTGCATTCGTCTTTCTCTGATTTATTTCACTTAGTGTAATGCCATCAAGGTCTATCCATGTTGTTGCAAAATGTAGGATTTCCTTTTTTGAATTTTTTGGGGTGAATAATATTCCATGGTATATATACCACAACTTTATCCATTTATCCATTAATGGGTACTTAGGTTGTTTCCATATTTGGGCTGTTATAAATAGTGCTGCTATGACTGTTGGGGTGCAGATATCTTTTTGAGTTAGTGTGTTTGTTTCCTTTGGATATATTCCCAGAAGTGGAATTGCTGGATCTTACAGTAGTTCCATTTTAACTTTTCTTCGAGAAACTTCCATACTCTTGTATTTTCCACAGTGGCTGCACCAATTTACAATCCCAGCAACCGTGTGCACGGGTTCCCTTTTCTCCACACTGACCCCAGCATTTATCTCTTCTCTTTTTGATCATGGCCATTCTAACAGGTATTGGGTGATATCTTAATGTAGTTTTCATGAGAATTTTCCTGATGACTAGTAACGTTGAACGTCTCTTCATGTACCTTGGCCAGTCATATATTTTCTTTGGAAAAATGTCTGTTCAGGTCTTTGCCCATTTTTAAATAGGATTATATTTTTGCTATTGATTTGTAGGAGTTCTATATACTTTTTGGATATGGTTTTTATTGTGTATATGATTTGCAATTTTTTTCCATTTTGTAGATTTTCTCATTTTGTTGATGGTTTCTTCTGCTGTGTAGAAGCTTTTTAGTTTTATGTGGTGCTGTTTGTTTATTTTTAACTTTGTTGTTTGTGCTGTGGGTGTGGTTTCCAAATAATCAGTACCAAGACCCATGACAAAAAGCTTTTTTTCTGTTTTCTTCTAGGACTTTTACGGTGTCAGGTCTTACATTTAAGTATTTAATCCATTTTGAGTTAATTTTTGTGAGTGGTGTAACATAGGGTCCGGTTTCCTTCTTTTACATGTGAATATTCAATTTCCCCAGCACCATTTATTGAAGTGACTGTCATTTACATCTCCTTTTAGTATTCTTGGTTCTCCTGTCAAATATTAATTGACCATATAACCAGGTTTATTTGGGCTCTCAGTTCTGCTACATGGTCTATTTGCCTGCCTTTGTCACCACCATACTGTTTTCATTACTGCAGCTTTACAGTACAGTTTGAAATTGGGACGCGTGGTGCTTTCTGCTCTGTTCTTCTTTCTTAGGAATTTTTCTTTTTGGCTCTTTGGGGTCTTTTATGGTTCCATATAAATGGCTAGTTTTTTTTTTTAATATATAGGTAAAAAAGTCATTGGACTCTCATAGGGATTGCTTTGAATCTATAGATGATGTTTGATAGTATTGAAATTCTAACAGTACTAATTCTTCCACATTGATTTTTATATGTTGAACTCTCCTTGCAGAGTTAAATCCTACTTGATCATGTATAATCTTTTTAATGTGCTATGGATTTTGTGTGCTAGTATTTTGTTGAGGACTTTTACATCAGTGTCCATGAAGAGGGATATTGGTCTGTAGTGTTTTTTTCCCCTTGTAGTGTCTTCATCTGGCTATATGTATCAGGGTAATCTGACCTCATAGAGTTAGGAAGTGTTCCTTCCTCTTACATTTTTATTGAGTGTCAGGGGGATTAGTGTTAATTCTTTAAATATTTGGTCGAATTCAGGAGTAAAGCCATCTGGTCCTTGGATTTTCACTTTTGGAAGGTTCTTTTGTTACTCATTTAATTTCTCTAGTTAGAGATTTATTCAGATATTCTATTTCTTCATGATTCCGTCTTGGCAGTTGTGTGTTTCTAGGAATTTGTGAATTTTTTCTTGGCTCTCCAGTTTGTTCGTGTACCATTGTTCATATTATTCTCCTATCCTTATTTCTGTGGTATTGGTTTTAATATTCTCTCTTTCATTTCTGATTTTATTTGCATTATTTTTGGTCTAGTTAGGGGGTTGTCGGTTTTATTTATATGTTTTAAAAACAGCTCTTCTCGAGGACTCCGGCCAGGATGGAGGCATAGGTAGACACACTGTGCCTCCTCGCACAACTGAAAGAAGGACAACAACAAATTTTAAAACAAAAAACAACCAGAACTGACAGAAAATCGAACTGTATGGAAGTCCAACAACCAAGGAAGTAAAGAAGAAACTTTCATCCAGACCAGTAGGAGGGGCGAGACAGCCAGGCGGAGAGGACTCGCGAGCGCACAGGCGGCTGACGGACCGGGGAAAAGTGTAGCTGGGAGAGGTGGCGACTGCAGACCAGGAGTCCCACTCCCTTGTGTGGTTAAATCGGGAGGAACAACTGGGGAACAAGACAGACCCTGCAACCCAGAGTTCCAGTGCGGGGAAATAAAGCCTCAAAGCCTCTGATTGAAAGCTCCTGTGGGGGTTGAGGCAGCGGCAGCGGCAGCCGGAGAAACTCCCGGCCTCACAGGAGAGCTTGTTGGAGAGACCCACAGGGTCCTAGAGCTTACACAAGCCCACCCACCCAGGAATCAGCACCAGAATCAGCACCAGAGGAGCCCAATTTGACTGTGGGTAGTGCAGAAAGTCACTGAAAACCGGCAGAGAGAGGAGCAAGCGCCATTCTTCCCTCTCAGTCCCCACCCCCACAAACAGCGTCAAAACGTGGTTGCCCCACCCTGGTGAACACCTAAGGCTCCGCCCCTTACTACGTAACAAGCGCACCAAGACAACAAAAATGGCCCAAATGAAAGAACAGATCAAAGCTCCAGAAAAAATACAACTAAGTGATGAAGAGATAGCTAACCTATCAGATGCACAGTTCAAAACACTGCTAATCAGGATGCTCACAGACTTGGTTGAATTTGGTCACAAATTAGATAAACAAATGAAAGATACAATAAGGGAAATGAAGGAAAATGTACAGGGAACAAACAGGGATGGGAAGGAAAACAGGACTCAAATCAATGGTGTGGACCAGAAGGAAGAAAGAAACATTCAAGCACAACACAATGAAGAAGCAAGAATTCAAAAAACGAGGAGAGGCTTAGGAACCTCCATATCTTTAAACGTTCCAATATCCGAATCATAGGGGTGCCAGAAGGAGAAGAGGAAGAGAAAGAAATTAAAAACTTATTTGAACAAATAATGAAGGAGAACTTCCTCAATTTGGCAAAGGAAATAGACTTCCAGGGAGTCCAGGAAGCTCAGAGAGTCCCAAAGAAGTTGGACCCAAAGAGGAACACAACAATCCACATCATAATTACGTTACCCAAGATGAAAGATAAAGAGAGAATCTTAAAAGCAGCAAGAGAAAAGGAGACAGTAACCTACAAAAGAGTGCCCATAAGACTGTCAGCTGATTTCTCAAAAGAAACCTTACAGGCAAGAAGTATTCCAAGTCATGAAAGGCAAGGACCTACATCCAAGAGTACTCTATCCAGCCAAGCTATCATTTAGAATGGAAGGGCAGATAAAGTGCTTCCCAGATAAGGTCAAGTTCAAGGAGTTCATCATCACTAAGCCCTTATTATATGAAATGCTCAAGGGACTCATCTAAGAAAAAGAAGATAAAAAATATGAACAGTGAAATGACAACAAGCTCACAGTTATTGACAACTGAACCTAAAACAAAA
>VMDR010017560.1:0-19981 GCA_007922815.1 Macrotus californicus
ATAACAAAAGGCTGAAAGGGACAACTTGATCATTAAAAATAACTGAAAACTATGCCACAACATTTGTCTTTTTTTCTCCCAGATAACTTACTAGCAGATATTAGGGTCTCATATATTCTAACAAAGATTCATGTTTTAAAATATTGAATTTTTTTCTCAAATAAATATTGATACAGTGAATGGGAAAATGAAGAAGCCTAGACAGCAAAAATCATTTCTTACATTTTAGACTATGTCATGGGATGTATCAACAGTCTGCTTTTTATTACCTGGATACCACCAGGTCAAAGATGTTATATTCAAGAAATACTTAACTGAGCACCTGCTAGTACCAGGACCTAGGGATGGAATAATGGAGGGTACCGATACTGTCTCTGCTGTCTCAGGAAGAGAAACATTGGCCAAATAACTAATTGAGGCCAATTGTGACAAGTGCTACCACATACAATTCTTGGTTTTTATGATAGCATACATTAGGGAGAAGAGCTGACCTAGCTTAAAAAAGGTTTAATATGATGACTGCATTGGAGGGTTGAGGTATTCTCCTGGAGTTAAACATTTCTAAGTGCTCATACATGTTATTTAAGATAAAATTAAGGTCACCCTATGAGTTGCCTCCAGATTTTTAGAAACAACTTTATTGAAGCATGATTGATATTCAATAGCTACAGGAATGAAAAGTACAAATTTGTTAAGTTTTGACAGGGAGACACCCATGCAGTCATCACGACAATCAAGAAAATGAGCATACCTCTCCCCTCTGCCCTCCCCTCAAGTCTTCTCGTGCTCCTTTGTAGTTTCTCCCTCCCACCCTCTTCATGCCCCCCAGCATATTTACATTTAGGGCTTCGCTGACTGTCGCCACAGGTTAGTTTTCATTTTGTATGATTTCGTGTAAAAGGAATCATGCAGCATATATTCTGTTTTTGTATGGCTTTTTTCTCTTGTGATTATTTTGCAATGCATCCATCATGTTGCTGAATGTATCAACAGTTTAATTTTTTTGGTTGGGTAGTATTTTATTGTATGTATATATCAAAATTGGTTTATATATTTGCCTGTTAATGAACATTTGGGTTGAATCTAGATTTGGCTATGACCAATCAAAATGCTGTGTCATTCCTGTGCAAGTTTTGTATGGACATGTGCTTCTGTTTTTCTTGGGCAAATACCTCATGGTGAAATGACTGGATCACATGGCAGATGTAGCTGCAACTTTTTAAGGCAATGCCAACCTGTTTTCCAAAGTAGTTGTACCATTCCACATTTCCACCAGCAATACATGAGTTATAGTTGCTCCACATCCTTACCAACACTTGCTAAGGTCAGTCTTTTTCATTTGATAACTTAATAAGTGTACAGTTGTATCTCATTGCAATTTTAATTTTTATTCTTCGTGACTAAGAATATGGTGTCTTTTTATGTACTTGCTTGCTATCTACATACAGGGTCCAGCAGAAGGAAGGCTTGCTTGAGTGTGGTTGGCAGGGTAATAATATGGGTGTAATAATTTAGTTTTAATTTGAACATTTCACCTAAAATGTGATATGGTATGCTTGAGTGTGATATTGTTATGTTACAGAATTACATGCTTATGATTTTGTAATAAAAAAGGGGCATTATTTGTTCTGGGCCCTGTATTTTCTTTGGTAAAGTTTCTGAGCAAATATTTTGCCCATTTAAAAGTTTAATTGTTTTTGTTTTATTATTGAGTGTTGAGCGTCTTTCTGTATTCTGGATAGAAGTCTTTTAACAGACATGTGACTTGCAGATATTTTCTCCCAAACTGTAGCTTGCCTTTTCATTCTGAGTATCTCTCAATGGAGAAAAGTTCGTAATTTTGATGCAGTATAATCTGTTAATCGTTTATTTTTGGGTCATGCTTTTGGTGTCATAACGAAGAACTCTTTGTCTAAGTCAGGGTCACAAAGGTGTTCTCCTCTGCTTCTTAAAGATATTTTACAGCTGTAAGTTTTATACGTGATCGATTTTTATTTACATTTGTATATGGTGTGAGATATGAGTCAAAGTTTATCACTACTAGTGAATATCTTCATTGAATTGCCTTTGTACTTTGGTCAAAAGTAATTTGTCTGTATATGTGCAGGTCTGTTTCTGAACTCTATTTCATTCACTTATTTTTCCATGTTGACACTAATGTCACATTATCTTGATTAGTGTAGCTTTATAATAACTCTTGAAGCCCCAAGAGTAAGTCTTCCAAGTTAGTCTTTATCAAAGTTGTATTGCCATCCAAATTTGAGCATCAACTTGCCAATTTCTATCCACCAAAGAATCTTCTGGAATTTTGATTAAGACAGTGTAAGGTCTATAGATCATTTTGAGGAGAACTGACGTTTTAGAAACATCATGTTCTGGTCCATGGCCACTTTATATCTCTCCATTTATCTAGGTTTCAGCAGTGCTTTATAGGCTTTGGTTTATAGATCTTGCACCTTTTTTGTGAGACTTGTTCCTAACATTTTAAACATATGGTTTTTAAAAGTGGCATTAAAAATTCAATTTCCGTTTCTTTGTTGGTAGTTTCAGCGACTGACTTTGACAGAACGCCTTGGCCACCAAAGCAGAGCACATATTCTTCTCACGTGCGTGCAGGACATTTGCCGAGATCAGCCACGTTCTGGTCCCTTGTGCCTAGTTGTTGTGACTCTTCCCCTGTAAAATGGAACTACTTTTACTCGTTTTAGAGAAGTATGAATTTTACCTAAAGTATGAAAAATATTTTGAAGCCATGGAAGCAAGAATTAATAATAAAACAATCCTTACTGTGATGTCACTCTAAAATGTCACTTTAAAGTGTCAAATAAGTACCAAGTTTAAAGAGGTAACACTTTAGGAGTTCCATGGAGGGAGATTCATCCAGGGTGAATGGAAGATAAAAAAACTGGCTTTGTTTGGGGGGCAGTTCCTGGAGAAGGGTCAGAGTAGCGCATGGAGAAGTTATTTGAGGCAGTACCAATAGCCTGAGTAAACTCGGGAAGGCTGGGAAAAGGGATTGTGACTAAGGTGAGCGAGCAGTTTCGTTCTGGTGGAACACGAAAAACATGACTGGGGAGGTAGTCAGGAAGTCAGTCTGAGGTCAGCCAAGGGGGCCTTTGGGACTTAGTTAGTCTAGGGAGTTTGAGCTTTATTAGGTGGGTTGTAAATTACTTCTTTACTATTTAATGTGGTACACTTGGAGGTTGGGGAGAGTCTGTGTTGAAATCACGAAGGCTATTTGAGTAAGTCATTTCTTTACATGAACTAACCATTCAAAACCTAAAGAGAATCTTCAGTTTTGCCCTTCATCAATTTTATGTGAACCTTTGATTTATTTCAGAATTTTAGATGTGAATGTTTCTCTTGACCTGAGACCTGACCTTTTCATCAATGATCTTATCCCAGTTAAGAAATCTGTTCTAGGTGGGGCAATAACCTGACTCTAACACTTCTCCCAATCTTTGAAAGAAGGAGGTGGTACATCAGAGATGGGGTGAGGGAGATGTATATGTGTACTTTGCTTTCTGGAGATGGTTCCTTGAGGATGGTCTGTACAGCAGTCAAAGTCCGGGGCACACAGTTAGCATTTAATGATCTACCTCAATGTCTGTCGCATGTGTACATCTTGGCTGTGTAATAAGACCCTAATTTCCTTATGCTGGAGCCTACTTTTCCGTTTTACAAACCTTTACTGAGGACTTGGAGGGTTTAAATAACTCTATATAGCACGTCTCTGACTGGAATAATCAATCAGATACAGACCTTCCCTGAAGTGGTTAGATTGTATGTATGGGAGGGAAAAGTTCTAAACCGTTTGTAACATATGGTGTTTTGGCACCTTAGGAACCAGTGATTTTTCTGAGACCACCAGCAGGGAAGGATCTTTTTAAAAAATATGTTTATTGATATTAGAGATAGAGGAAGGTGGGGGGTAGAGAGAGAGGGGGAAGGAGAGAGAGAGAAACATCGATGTGAGATAGAAACATCAATTGGTTGCCTCCCATACACACCCCAACTGGGGGATCAAACTTGCAATACAGGCATGTGCCGTGATCGGGGATTGAACCCCCAACCTTTTGGTGTTCTGAAGAATGCTCCAACCAACTGAGCCATACCAGCCCAGGCAGGGAAGGGTGTTTGGTGAATATTGGGAGAGGAAGTGCACTGGCATTTAGATGATGGGGTTCACCAAAGAAAGGAACCCACTAGGTACTTATTAGATGCCTAATACATACTTGGCGACAGGTCAGTTATGATAAAAAATGCTCAGTTAAGAAGAATATATAGTTTAGAGGACCTCTCACAGTTTATAGCCAGCTGAAAGGGGACCTTCTTGAGGGACATGGTGCTAGGCTCTGGAAAGAGACTTGGACTGAAAAGGTATTGATTTTATTCCATGCCTCTCTTGTTCCCAGATGGGTTACCTGGAATGGGTGGCTTAACCTCTCTGAACCTGCTTCATGTCCTGTAGAATGAGAGTACTGATGGAAAGCTCACAGGCATTTTGTGATAATCCTATGGGAGAAGGCATATAAATATGCTAAGTCCCTTTTCATTGTTAAATCTCTTCGTGGAATAAACCACCTCTGTTTCCTCTTGAGCCCCACAGCTGAGCAGATGACATCAATTTTCATGAGATTTGGTGTCCGAACTGGCTGAGCTAACCAGATTTCCTTCACTTTCAAAGCAGTTATATACTTATTTTTAAAATCTCTTCTTTTGCTACTTTGAATTTTAACTATTCCAAGACTTCAAGGGGTATTTCCTTTTAGGAGAAGTTATCTTTCAAGATTCTTTGAACCTTCAGTCTCCTTAATACTCAGTTGTCCAGACTCAGAACTAAAAAAGGCCAAAGGTCTCAGGCAAAGGAGACCGACCAGGTACGAATTGGCTAATAGAGCCATATATCATTGAGGACAGTTTCCCAGCAGAGCATCATCAGTTGTTGATTAGAATGGAGCGTGGAGGTCTGTGACTGGTCTGTCTTTGCTCATCAAGTCACAAGCTGGGGTTCTGGCTCCATTTGCAATTCATCAGGGCCCATGTTCTCTCGTTACAGTGTTGAAGACAGCAATGCTCAGATTATTCAGAGCTTTCTCTTTATCATGGAAATATACACAGAGGAGGGAAGTTACAAGAGTGTGCGAACTATGACATTTTTAGCATTTCAATTGTGCCAGCCTCAGCTGGTGGTGTTCCTCGGGTAGCTTGTGCGTATGCGTGCACTCATACTCTGTTATAAAACTGGAGAGGGGGAGGGAAAAAGACCATCCTTACGATCATTCATTTAATTAAACTCATTTTTGTTTTAATGAATAATTCTAGGTATGAAATTCATTTTATATACTCTCAGGAAATATTTTTTGGATTTGTTTTTGCTGCTGCTTTTAACCTCTCCACTTTTTATTTCCTTAACTTTTTAAAAAAACATTTTATTTATTCATTTTTAGAGAGAAGGGAAGGGAGCGAGTAAGGCAGGAAGGAAAACAGTTGCCTCTCATGTGGCCCCCTCTGGGAACCCGGCCCCACAGCCAGGGCACGTGCCATGATTGGGAATCAAATCAGTGACCCTTTTGTTAGCAGCCCATGCTCAACCCACTGAGCCACACCAGCCAGGGCTATTTCCTTACCTTTTATAGCATCTTTGAGCAGGACAGGTTTTTAGTTCAAGTCCCCAATTCTTCGTATATTAGCTCTGACCAGCAGCCACATAGCTTGTGTTTACACATTTCCAGTTTCAGGGAGCTCGGTTTCTCAAAGCAGCCAATTCTGATTTTGGAGAATTCTGAGTATTAGCTAAGGCCTTACACATAAAAAAAAAAAATCTTCCTATTCGAGTCTACCATCAGAAATAGCTCTCTTTATTACTACCTCATTCAAACATTCTGACCTCTAAAATCTACAACAAGTCTCCCTGTCTCCTTATGAAAACCCTTCAGATGGGTGACATAGCTTTAGAACTTGTGTCACTCTTGCCCTGTGCAGGATAAACACCTCTTGCTCCACAAGATAATTTCTGAAAACTTGAACTACAGCCCTGCTGTGTAAACGGAAGGCTGGAGGGTTCACGCCCCAGTGGTCCAACTGTTGGCTGTTTAAGCGCACACAGAAAGTTTGGAAGAATACTTTATGCTCTTCAACTTTGGGGTCAGGTCATGGGTCCAGCCCATTAGAGTCCACAAGCGGAGCTGGAGATTCCTTAGTGGCTCCTTGTTTTTTCCCATTAGCTTCTTCTCATACTTTATTTTACCATATGGCCACCCTCATGTTACAGCAGATGAATTACCTTTCCCTTAGACTGCTTTTCTCTTTTCAGGTCCCAGTTCCTCCATTATTACCTCTGTTTTTTTTATCAATGGTGAATGAATCAATATTTTGGTCACATAAAGTATAGTCTTTGTAAAGGTCAGCTCTGGTCATGCACTTCCCTGCTGAATGAATTAATGAAAGAAAGAGAGAGAGAGAGAGAGAGAGAGAGAGAGAGAGAAGAAGGAAGGAAGGAAGAAAGAAAACAAAACCAAAAATAAATGTCCCAAACCAACAAAGATACAAGGACAGATGCTTGGAACTAGTATTTAGGGTATAGAACAAGACAGCTTGGGAAATAAGAATCACTGAATACCTAATACATACTAAGCATTGTGCTAAGAGTTTTATTTAGGCTAATTTTCTTATTCTAGCTTCTTTCTGATTTATTCATCAATTCCATTAATTTGAAACCTAATAGTGGTGTGTGTTTGTGTGTAGTGATGTGTGCATTTTAAGTGTTAGCTCACCTTTCCATGGACTTGTCTAGTTAGCTTTGCCACAGGATGCCCTGGATTGTGATTTTTCATTTGATTCTGCTTGAGCCCTAGGAGCATCAATAGGAGCATCGATGGACATGGGCAGATTTATGCATTTGTATCTACTATGGATTTCTGCATCAGGCGGGTTATATGAATTCAAACTCCAGATCCCTAGCTTGGGGTATTGTTTTCTCTTGGGTGATTACTCCCACCTCCCCCTATCTGAATCCAAAACTCTAATCTGAAGGCAATTTGTTGCTGTTTGCCCCAATAGTGGCTAACCTATTTCAAGGCTCCATGTATCTGATAACACTTCAAACTTTATGTATGGGCTATTTCCTGCTATTTACCTTGTAGGGCATAGTACAAAAATGTTTTCCTTATGTAGATTTTAGAATCTACCCCTTGGTTCCCTTCACAAACACCATGGATCACAACTGAGTCAGCTCCTACTTACCACTTTGGTTTTAAGTTCCAAATTTGATTTTGGCATGTAGGTATTTACTCTGAAGCTCAGAAATTATTTAAGATTTTAAGTTTTACTTTATTTGTCATGGCATAATGTTTGTTGGGAGATGAGGTCCCATCCAGTGGTGGCCTTTCTATCTCTCCTACATAATCTTCAAACTAACCCTATGAGCTAGATATCATTACCTTGATTCTATGGTTGATACCAAGGTTCAGGGTGGTTAGGTAAGTTTTCAGAAGTCGTACAGCCAGTAAATGGCACAACAGAGATGTGTAGCAACCAGCAAAGGAGACAAAGGAAGAATGTTCCTGAAAGCAGGAAAAAAAAAAACTAGTAATGAGAAACACCATGGATTTTAGAAAAGAAAAGTGGGTCAAGGTTTGGACAATAATCCAGTGCTTTAGAGGGGTAAGGGCTGAGACAACGATAACTGGACTTTTCTAAAAAAACAGATTGTGTCTAAGTGATTCTTTGAAGTGGGCCTGGAGGGCAGGGGCTGTGTAATCCTGTCTTCTTCCTTAGGCACCACTCGCAAATAGTCACTTAAGTGCTTTTTTATGATGATGGTGATATTCCAAACTTTTCCTTGAAATTGCACTTCCTATTCAAAAAATATACGCAACAACATTACAGGTCCAGTTTTATGCTTACCCTTTGGATATAATTTTGCTTTGGGAAGTTGCCTACAGAAACCCCTCAGGTGAAAAACACTGAAAAGAAGGGTCCATTAGGAACAGACCAGTTAGAGGAGGTGGTTGTGGTAACTTTAGCCTTGTAGGGAAAGGTCGAACATTCTTTCAGGAACACATGCAATATATTGGGTTGTATGCTAAGCTCTTCATGCTTGTTGTCTCTCAGTCCTTTGGAAAGAGGTACTGTTGTTTAATTTTAAAGATGAGGCACCTAAGCCTTGAGAGCCTTGTTGTGGCCCAAGATATTATAGCTAGAAATGACAGAATTAGGATTGAGGCAGAGGCTGGTCAGACTCTACAGTGTGACATCTTAAGTTTTCAGGTCCCATGGTGAAACCTGCTTTGAGTGGTTCTTGAAATTGCCCTGGGCACATGGGGAGGATGTGACTGCCAGAAACAAAATGTGTGTGTGTTCCAAATTCTCCTCCAGATGCTGAGGATGTGTGCCCAGGTAGGACCTAGGTGACAGGTGTTACAGAAACTTCATGGCCTCTGAGTTTCTCCCTCTGGACCCTCCTGAAGAGCAGACAAAGGCTCGACGGCTGTAGGCTGGGGAATGGGGTCTCTGCCTTATGATGAAGGACGGAGGCCAGAAGACCCACCCTGCTTTACATGGAGCCATTTCACAACTTGGCTGAGATGAGATTTTCATTCATCTCCTTCTTTATTCATCCTGCAGGCATTCATGAGTTCATCTTAGCTGAATGATCCTTTATTGAGGACAGATAGTATGGCAAGAAGACAGTAGGTTAGAAAGATGGGAATAAGGGTGTATATCCTAGAGAGTGACACAGAGTGCCACCAACAGGCATTTAGCTGGGGAATAAGGACCACAAAACAAATAAGGTAGTGAGGAGATGGGCTGTTTGACACAGTAATCACTAGCCACATGTGGTTATAAATGAAATTAAATTAATTATAAATAAAATAATTCCATTCCTCAGCTTCACTGGTGCATTTTAAGTGCTCAGTGTGGCTGGTGCCCACCACTGCATCACTACAGAGAGTTCCAGTACATGGCGCCCGTCAGAGCAGCGGGTGAGAGCGTTGGCTGTGCAATCAGAAGGCCTGGGTTGGGACCTGGCTCTGTCTCTTAGAAGCCTTGTGTTTTCACGTGTTCTTTTTTTAAAGATTTTATTTCTTTATGAAGAGGGAGAGAAACATCAACATGTAGTTGCCTCTCCTATGCCCCTCAGTGAGGGCCTGGCCCGCAACCCAGGCAGGTGCTCTGACTGGGAATCGAACCAGTGGCCCTTTGGTTCGCAGGCCAGCACTCAATCCACTGAGCTACACCAGCCAGATCTGTTTTCATGTGTTCTTGAGCAGGATTTTAAAATATCTCTCTGTCTTTTTCCCCTTAATCTATAAAATCGATAGCATAGTTAACAAAATAGGGACCATGTTCTATGATGGTCCATATGTTCTAGAGGTCATTGCCACTGCTTTATTTGCATTGATTAATGTAGGTTTGCAATCACCTTATGAGGTAGGTGATGTTATTATTCTCATTTCATGGATGTAGAAATGGAGAGAGAACGGTCATGCAGCTCGTTAATAGTGGAGCCAATGTGAACCCAGGCAGTCAGGGTCCAGAATCAGAGCTCTCGGTCTGTATCCTAATTCCTAATATTGGCCTCAATCTCACAGGGATGCTGGCAGCATTAAATCATTTACTCCATTAAGATCTTAGCATCTGCCTGGCATGGAGTGAGAGCTCAGGAAATGCAAGTTAATATTATTCTGGCCTTCAAAAACATTAGAGAAACTTTTATCTCTTCAGGAGTCTAGGGGAGATAGACACCTTGCTCTTCTTGCGAGTGTAAAATAGCAAAATGTAGCAGAAAAAGGAGTGCAGTGGGAGGCAGGGGCCCTTAGCGCTCACTCCTCCTGCCTCAGACACATCACTCCCCATCTCTGCTTTAGTTTCCTCATCTACAACCTGTGGGGGTTGAAAGAGAAGGTCCCTGGACTCTGCTTTCCTTTTCAAAGTCTCTGATTTCATGATAAATGGGGGCTAATTTGCATTGCACAACTGCAAGTCATGTATAAATATTAGCTTATGCAACCAGTTAATCACTCAATGTCAGATAAATGTGCAGAGCAAGGTGTTGAGTATGTTTACATAAATCCTACAAATCACTTTGTCATTAACTGTGCTTACCAAGCGTCCTTTTATGAGTGTGTCCAGGCAGGGTGCATGGCATGGGTTCCTGTCCTCCTAACTTTTCATTCTGACCAGGCTCTGATTTATGCTGTGGGCTCCCTCCTGCACACTTGGGAACTGGGGTTTGGAAAATGTTTATGCAAACAGGGCAGCATTATCACCGTTTTCAGACAGGCTGAGCTTCTCATTTTTCATCCAGTCAGGGAAAAGACAGGAATTGCCACTAGTTTACACCTGGATGTCAAACCTTTTTCTTTTTTCTTTTTTATTCTCTCTTTAAAGTTCTACCCCAGGAGATCCAGGACAATTTCAGGGCAGTTATGGGAAATGTCTCAGCTGTGATAGAATCTCTGGGTTTTTGTTCCACTGATTTTTATGGGACTGGATGGCTATAAAATCAGAGTGGGTGCAGTGCAGTAGTCTGCCTGAGATCCTGACTGTGCAGGAGGCCAGCAGGGGTTGGGGCCAGAGCAGGACAGTGCTCAGAAGGGATGCACTGTGGCCTTGTGGAAGTCAGAGTCCGGGCCCGGAGCGGAAGGTTGGCCCTAGCTAGAGTCCCAGTGAGAACTGAGTGAAGGACTCTGTCAGAGGGACATGCAGGGCTAAGGAAACCAACACAGCACAGCGAGGCAACCATAGACTGGCAGCAGTAGGACACTGTTAGAACCTGGGGCTCGAAGGAGCAAGCACAGAGGACCACTGCATGAATTCCTGGGGTGACCTGAGCCATGGGGTGGTGATGGTGTGGGGGTAGGATGGTGTCCAGCAGCTGAAGCCATAAAAGACAGAACCCCTGCTGGAAATGTGGGTCCCAGACCAGTAGGAAAGAAGTGGGTGGGGGAGCAGAAAGACAAAGCCTAACCTCTCTCTTCTCACCTGCCAGGCTCCTGCAGGTGCCTTTCTCTGGCTGAATCCACCTGGAAAGCAAAAGGCAAGGAAGCCAGATGGGCCAATGTGGTCCACAAGGGCATGCCCTGCAGGGGCACAGAACAGGCTAGAGAGGAGCAGAAAGTGGCTGTGGAGTGAGTACAAATGGAGACAAATCAGCATAGACAGATGTGGACAGCTGTGAGGTATGAATGTGACATAATGGAGTAGAAAGTAGGGAGAGGTAGGAAAATGCGTTTGAGCTTATTAAATCTCCCCTCTTCATCCACCATTTTTAATTATTCACTTTCTAGGCAGACCAGTATGAAATATTTCCTGAACTCTTACTATGTAGGGGCAACAATGAATATGGAAAGGGCATCTGTTTTTAATTAGAAAGACTTGGGTTTTCTTTTCAATCCGGGTATAGTAGCTTGTTAGCGAGGTGGGGTTTGATGTTATTCAACTTTCTCTTCTTCAGTTTTGTGTCTACAAAGTGGGCTAATTCTATAAACATTACAGTGTTGCTATTGAGTTGAAGTTAGATAATGCATGTGGTACACCCAGCCCAGGGCTTAGTGTTTATTCTTGCATTCATCCAACAAATGCACTCTGAGGCAAGTGGAATTAGACAGAGCCCTTGCATACAGGTAGCCAATGGTCTAGTATATACATTGTATGTACATGTAACCAAACATGGAATGGTGCAAATTGCCATGCACGATTATGTTCATACAGAGGTGGACACATGGATTCATACACAAAATGTCAGAAGGTAAAGAGCAATGTGATATGACAAGAGGGGGACAGTGTATATTGGGGACCAGGGAAGTCCTCTCTGAGAAATTGGTATAAAGACTGAGATTTGGAAGCTGGATAGAAGCCGTCCAGCAAAGCCAGTGAATAGTGTGCAGCAGGGGCAGGAGGAGGGGTTCTAGCTGGAGCAGAATTATGTGGAGGATGGAGCGCTGAGCTCCTCTGAGTCTTCTCCCTCGGTGGGTGCTGCTTCTCAGGAGCCTTTCCCGGTTCTGTCTCTTATTCGCAATCTCTCCAAATATGGAACAGCCCTTGGACCTCTTCCCATCTCTGCCCTCACTCCTTCCTTTTCTGATCTCATCAGGCCCCTGGTTTTAAATGCCATTCATGTATCCTAATTATTAGCCCAGAACACTCCCGTCTACCCCAGACTTATTCATCTCCAACTGCCTGCTTGACATCTCAACTTGAATATCTCATAAATATGTCAGATTTTCCGTTCTAAAATTAAGCACCTGGTTTCTAGTCATCCCCCTTCACACATTTTTCCCTCCAGTTTCATTCTTCCAATTTTTCAAGGCATATACTTTAGAGTCTTGGCTCTTCTCTTTGTTTCACACTCTACCATCATTCCCGAAGAAAATTGTCTTGTGTCTATTTTCCAAATACATCTAGAGTCCCAGAACTCCCCATTCCCTTCCCTGCTGCTCCTGTCTGACTGCCCTCACCTCTGCTCTGACCTCACCCCTGCACCTGTGCGCTCATGTGCCCCAGCGCCCCAGGCTTCCTCGCTCTCCCCGCAGCTGTCAAGCCCCGCCCCAGCTCGGTCCTCTTCTCTTGCACTGTGTTTGGGATGCAGATTATTCACTTGGTTTGAGGTCTCACTTGAAGGTCTCTGTTCAAATCCCATCTTTGTAGAAACCCCCTCCCAAGCCACCCTATGTGAAGTGCAACTTCTTTCTGACCATTTGTCCTGTTCTACTCTTCTTCTCAACAAGATGCCACAAGCAGCTTCTTGTGTGACCTGTTGGTCACCCCCACCAGAATTCAAGCGGTAGAAAGGCAGGGATTTGATCTTTTTGGTCTGAAAATGCAAGTTCAGTACCTCGGTCAAGGCCTGGTTTAGGACAGGTACTCTAGACCTAACTGTTGACCGACTGGATGTGTGAGGATGAGAAAATTCTAGCACAAGATCCTCACTTTGGTCAGGACTTACCCTCGAAAGCTCATTCCCCAAGGAAGGAAAGGAAGTTACCCATCTAGCGTCAGTGGCTCCCTTTCATTCAAGTCCTAACTAGTGGTTGGGCTTTTTAACCAGCTGGTCAATTAAAATGGATTAGGAATTGTACTTTCTGTATAGCCCTGTGTTGGGTGTTCTGAGAAATACAGGTAAATATGTAACAGAATTTCAGTTCTCAGGAGTCTTTGTAGTGTGGCGTATACCCAGCGGTAATTAACATTCATTCCAGTAACATTACTAGCTATGTTCCAGGCACTGTGTTAAAATCTTTCATTCAAAATCTCATTTAGTTTTTATGACACGTTGAGAAAAGCACCGTCATTTTCCCTACCCCTGCCGCCCCCACTGCAAGGAAAAAAACACACAGATGAGGAGATGAAGGTCTAGGCAGCAGAAGTAACTTTTCCAGGCTGAGGACAAGTTTGTGAAGAGGGGGATCAGGAGTGAAGCAGCACAAACTGGATTGCAAACAACCTGCTGGCCTTTCAGTGCCATAATTGCAGACCGTGTCTTCTGAGCCAAAAAATACCTGAACACAAGACCAGTTCATGAAATGCTAGTTGTTGGGATGCTTAACCAGTGGTTGTGTATTTGCAGAAGTGCTTACTGGGTACCAGGTGGGGTGCTGTGTGCCAGATAGAAAGTGCTGAGCAAACCTAAGCGTGGACCTTGTCCTTAAAGCGCTCAGAAGGGACAAGGACATAGATTTGAAATCAGGATAGCAGCTGGAACTTCAGAAGTATGGAGATCTTTCAGGGACGAAGTCCCTCTGGGCTGGGGTGATTGGCTATGCCCCAGAGAAGGAGGGATGTAAACTTGGCCTCAAAGATGAGGAAAGAAGTGCAGCTGGAGGGGAAAAGGGAAGAAAGAACAGAGAAATCACTGGCAAAGCATGATTCTGGTTGCACAGTTTGGTTTCTGCGTAGCAAATTTTTACTCCGCTTAAGCATCTCTAGGAAGCTTTTTTGATCTCTGCCAGGTGGGCTTAGATCCTGTCCAATTGTTGCCCAGACACATCTCCATCTTAGCATCTGCCACTTTATATTATAATCACCCCTTCTGTACAGACTGCGAGGAACAGCGGAGAAGACACCTTGCCTTTTCTTCTGTGAATCCCTAGTGTCCAGAGCATAGTAATGCTCTGCATTTCACTGACGGCTGGGAGAAATTCCCCATGAAAGGATCTCTTTCTTCTGGTCAACAGTCTTTGATCAAGGAAATATATTCAAACCTGGCTGAACTTGAAGGCTGTGACACCATTCGGATGCATCCATCCCTCTGTGTGGCTTTAAGCTATTGTTTGGTGTCTGAGCTCTGGTTTTTGTTGCATTTGAGTGATCACAAGAGGCTGAAGGAGAGATACTTCACGGCCAGGGTGTTTTTGGAGCAGACTCTCCATCTCATTGAATGTTACCGACAGAGCAATGGTGAGTAGTTTTGAGAAGGTAGAATTGAGTCAGATTTTGACTACACAGTTGTTTCTTCTCTTTTCCCCCTTTAACTCAAGGGGGACTATGAACATAGTCACATGCCACTTTATATTCTCAGATCTAACACAAATCTATTGAGCACCTACTACATACCAGACATTTGCGCTAAGTGCTTTCATGTGCTTTTTATCGCACAGTAACCTGGTGAGTGGGTTCTTTTTTTTTTTTTTCAATTTGGAAATTGAAGAATTAAAAACAGGGCATAGAGAAGGATGTGGGTAACCCTGCACTGAGAGCTAGTAAATGTCAGAAAAAATAATTTTATTAGGAAAATCTGGAAAAGGAAGCAGAACTTTAATTGTGAAAGAAGAAATTTAAGAAGCAGGGGAACATAGGAGACATGTATGTGGGGCTTTTTAGTGCCCCAGACACTGAACCATAAATGCTGAGGCACATCCCAGAGAGCTGTTATTTAGGGTCTCTGCCCTCAAGAAGCGCCCGCTCCAGGGGGAGAGAAAATATCCTGAGAGATATATTTTAGCCCAGGAGGACAAAAAGATGGATCTTCTTTGTGAAAATGGCAGTGAGATGACATATCAGCATGGAAATGTAGAGGTGTATGTCGTTGGCAATACTAGGCAGAGATCATGGGAAATGAAAACAGTTGATCTACTGGAGTTATTGATTAATGATTAATTTTAAGTCTGGTATTTTTAGGATAGCATTTTTTTTTCTCAGTGAGTTTGAGGGGGAAAGAAAAACAGGAGAGATATCACAGGAAAGGCTAGCTTTTCATTGTAACATAACAGGGCCCTGGCTGGGAAGAAAATTAACCAGCCTTTCACATGATCTTAAAATGCAACCCTTTTTTCTCTAGTTTTCTTTTTCTCAGTTTATGGAAGTGAGTAGAGACTCTCGGAATGTAAGAATTGAAGGAATGTTGAAATAGCCCCTCTGTTTACCGACAAGAAGATTAAATCCCAAAGAGGCACCAAGATTTGTCCCAAAGTCCAGCATAACTTAGGGCAGAATCAGAACGGAGTCCCGACTGTCAGCTCTGCTGTGGTGATAAGAACACCAGATTCGGGGTCCGAGGTGTGGGGTTAGCACCTCTCTCCTGTTTCCCGTGGAGCCTGGGTACCTCACCTATCCTCTGAGTCTTAGTTTTTAAGTCAGTGTGGGAGGTGATTACACTTCGCAAGCCTTTTAAGAGGAGTCTATGAAGACATATACACATGCTTTGTAAACTGTCAGTCACATATGAATGGCAGAGGTTGTTAATTCTTTCCTACACGGCATTTTGAGGATGGTAGGAACTTTCTAGCATCTGCCCATTCCTCTGCCTGGTTCTGCGTTTCTTCTAGAGGTGAAGGACACAGTCTAGGGTAGATACTAAGACAGAACCAAACAAGATATTAAAAATAAAATTTGCTTTTTTCAGCTGAGATTTATTCAAATTAATAGAAGATGTCTCATAACACTGAGCTACTGATCAAAATCACCCTCAGGATTACCTACCTCTTAGAAGCTCGAAAAATCGGGGAACTATAGCTTTAAGTTGCTCTCTAGCTAATATGTGAGTTTCCACTGCATTGCCCCAGCTACTCTTGCATTCAATAAACATGAGGAATTGCACTGTAATAGCAACCAATGCACCCAGACACACACTTTAATTAAAGGAATACATCACACAATAAAAAGCATTTAAATGAAAAATCTTTCTATTGGAAACATGCTTTCTACTTTTTCTTTTTGTGGTACTTTTCTGATGTTTAAACACTTTTACGACAAAAGGAAGGGCAGGCTAGGTTCAAGGTGAGGTTCTCCAGGGAGATGTTGGGGGTGATGACTGACGTGACCCAGGTAGAGTATTAGGGAAACCTACATACTAACAACTGGTGCAAACTACCTGTAGTGTGAGTGCACAGACAGTGGGAGGGGTGGATGGATGGAACTGGTGTGTGCGTGAGATGCTATGAGAGGAATTCTTAGTCAGTCTCAGGAGAAGGAGAGATGGCAGTAAAAAAGGGAAGGGCGAGCTAGAGAAACTGAACACACTTCAGAGTTGACGTTGCGCTTTGTGGATGCCTGGCCTGACAATTGCACACGAGTCCGACTGCTATTACCCTTTGAATAGGAAACTGAGCTAAAGAGCCATTTGCCTCTTCCGGTCCTTGTTAGGGTATTTTTTCCTTGTCAACCTTATTAAAAAATAATTTATGTATAATACACTGCATTCATTTGAAGGACACAGTTCAATGAGTTTTGACAGTTGTAAGCTTCTGTAAAACGTCCCCCAAAGTACAGAATATTTCTGTTCTGCCGTAGATTTCTCATGCCCCTTTGCAGACCATCCCTCCTTCCACCTTTAGCCTCAGGCCAACACTATTCTTCCTTTTATCACTATACGTTAGTTTGCCTTTGATGCAAATGGAATCATCCAATATGTACTTGTTTTGCGTGCCTGGCTTCTTGCGGTGGGCACAAGGACTCTCAGATCCCTCCATGTTGTCGAGCATATCAATAGGTGTTTCTGTTCTTTTGGTTATAGTGTTTTAAGATTAACACAATTTTTATCTTTATTACATGGCTATTACCGCTACCCAGAAAACTCTGTATGTCTGAACTGAGATCATGTGTCAACACGTTTTAGGTGTGTGGGGACTTCTCTAGTGACCAGCAATGGTGACCAGCATTTCCAAGTCCAGGTTGCACAGTGAGAGATTGAGGCAGGCTTCCCCACCTTCCCCCTCTCTCTTCCAACTTCCCTTCCTCTTTCCATCGATATTTATTGTACACTGACTATGTCCCAGGTGCTGCTCAGGTGTCTAGTTACATCAAGAATTAAACAAATAATCAAAAACCAGACAAAAATCCCTCCCATTCTGAAACTTGTCATGTCTGTCAAACTTTAAAAGATTATAATAAATGTTAGAATATTTATTGCTATAGTTGGTCTTATATAATTGGCCAACTATTGTTATACTTGGTCCAACAATGACATATATTGTTAGTTGGTTGTTTGTATAAGGAAAATAGCACAAGGAAGGGGAACAGGGATAGCCAGGATGAAAGAGCTAGAACTCAATGTGGTCAGGGAAGGGTTCATCCAGACAGTGATACCTGTGAGAACCAGTGTCAGAGCAGAGGGTCCAGCCAGCACTACAGGTCTCTGGTGTAACATTAACACTAGGTTCAGACATGATCTCTTGAAGGTGGGCAGACTTTTAACAGTAGAGAAGGAGTGAAGTCTCATGACACTCATTCTCCAGTTTCCCAAGACTGTTGTCTGCCTAGAGCTCAGTATTTTTAAAGAGCTTATTTGAATTCTCTATGGTGTTTGATTCTGGTAACTGCATTCAGAGAAGGATGCGGAGAAGCTGGAGCAGGTTAAAAAAAAGTCCATGTTCAAAGTGAAGGAAAACCATACTTAAAAAGAAATCTGAACGGATATTTTGGACATTGGATGGTTTGGTGAGAGCTTGCCATATTTTTCTGATGAATTCTTTTAGTGAATAGTATTGAATGACTTACTGGTAAAGGCTTTAAAAAGTATGAAATTAAGTGGAGGTGGGGTTGGGTGAATAGATTTGACTTTGTAAGTCTACATGGGCAGGAGATAAACAGGCCCATTTCCATGAGCTGGTAATCTGACAAACTTCTAGTCATTCTCTATAATGGACCTAAAAAGACATTTTGGTCCTCATTTATACCCTTGGCCTCTTGTCTTCCAGCATTTTAATGCCAGCAATTCTATCCCTCTTTTCCTCCCTCAGTATACACACACATCTACAAAGCTGACTTTCAAGGTCTACCAGTCAAGTGTGTACTGAAATTAACCTGTTGGGATCTTACTATCCCAAGGGCAAAAACGTGGTCTAGAGGCCAAGAGGACACTATGTAGACACTGTAAGTTGAGGCATTTGCCTACTTTATTAATTTCTAAGTATCCAGAGAGCTATGCCAGATGATAAAATCTTGGGGTTTGGAGTCAGACAGGCCTGAGGTCAAGTTCTGCCTTCACCCATAGTCACATCCCTACTAAATTATGCTCTGTTAAAAGATTATAAGGCACCTACTTCGTAATGTGAAGAATTAATGAGATAAACTGACTTCAGCAGTGCTTGCAAAGGGAATATATCATGGTTGAGTTTGGATTATTTTAGAATGCAACATCATTTAATGTTATAAAAATCTAAAATTGAAATTCACCGTATTGAAGGTTTTAGGAGAAAAACCGTATTAACATCTCAGTTGACTCATACAAATTCTTGAATAGAATTGAACACTCATCATCAATTTACAAAACAAAAACAAGAAAACAAAACAAACAAAAGACTTTAAGCAGACTAGGGGGAGATGAGTGCTTCTTTAACTTGATAAAAATCATCAATGAAAAGTACAACAGACATTATTTTAACTGTAAAATACTAGAAGCATTTCTTTTAAAATCAGGAATAAGTCAAGAATACCCATCGTGTAGCTGTGAATCAGCCCTGCACTATGAGTCTTATCCATCATAATAAGGTTTGAAAAAGGAAAGACAACAGTCATTCTCTGTAGATAATAAGGTTCTTTACATATAAGACTCAAAATAAACTGTAGTCAAATTATTAAGCTTAATAAAGCTTAGCAAAATCAAATGGATTTTATTCCCCAATCATAATGAGTTAGAAAACATAATTAAAATATAATGTACATGCTGTAACTCATTCTTCTGTCCTAGAAGAATAAAGTTGTGTAAGGCCTTTATGGAGAAACCTTTTAAACTTTATTAAAAGGCATTGAAAGAAACCAAACTAAATACTAAAAGCCTCAATAGCCTAAAAATGTCAATTCCCTACAAGTTGCTGTTTCAATACATTGCAATCAAAATAGCCACAGGTGCTTGTAGGAGCTTATCACGCTGATTTTCTAATGCATGAAAGACAACAAAGGCCCAGAAATAAGCCACATTCCCCTGAAGTGGAATAACGTGTGTGCTGTTGGGCTGAGGTGGAGAGCTTAACAGACATTAAAAGTTATAGGTTTATTCTGTACCTCCGTTCAGTTTGTATACACACACACGGCATGGGCAAACTGAAAGGTGGTACAGAATTGAGAGCCCAGAACAGATCCATGCAAAACATACAGGCAACCCAATGTGACAGAGTTGGCAAAGCAGAGCAGTGGGCAGAGGGCGGACTCTTTACTTATTATGCTGGGACCATTGTTTATGCAGAGGGAAGAAATACATTTGGGTCTGAACTTCCTAACATATAGAACAGTTCCAAATGGATTTAAGGCTTAAATGTGAAATGAAAATACTGATCTTAATGAAGAAAATTTGGATACTATATTTTATACTTTATGATAGGAAAGCATTTTTTAATTAAGAAACCAAATTAATTAAAAATTAACTTCTTAATTTTTAATTAATTACAAATGATAATCATAAAATGAATAAATTCAAGTTATGTTAATTAGAGTTTATAGTAATGAAGAGTAGTTTTTTATTAAAAGATACCAAAAGTGGTATGTGAAAATATGAGCCACAAACTTGGAGAAGATATGTGTGTACATTTCTCCTGCATAG
>VMDR010017561.1:0-19980 GCA_007922815.1 Macrotus californicus
TATTTCAAGGACACAAAGAGAGGGTTGACAGGGGAGTAAGCAAGATGGTAAATGATCTTGAGTGATGCCATCTCTTTTGAAACAAATCACTAAAGTTGTGTCAATAAACAAGTACTCAGTATATTTTGAGTTTAGCTTTCAGTATATTTTGAAAGCAGTACAACTGAGTCCAGGTCATCCATCAGTAATTCATTCATTCATTCAATCATTCATGCCTCCACCCACCTCTCAACACACGTACCAAGCTCTGTTCAGAGATGAATAAAACTTGGCCCCTGCTATTGACAAGTACACAGTCAAGACAGGAAGGTTATTTCAGCAACAAGTATTATTTTAGGACATTAGTCTTAGCTTATTCTTATATTGTTACATAGTTTGGTTCTTTCATTCAGTTTAGCTTTCTGTTCCCTATAGCTCTAATTTTTTATTTTAACTCTTTGCATTCCTTCACTGCATTCATCACTTCTCACCGAGGTTCTCTAGACACAAAGACAGGTAATAAATCCCCTTCTTAGTTTTACCCTTTGATGTTTCTTAATCATGTATTTCTTTTGGACCTCATAGCTGCCCATTGCTTAGATATCAACCCTCTCCTAAACTTTCTGCCTCTGATGAGCCTGTCCTCTTTTTTACTGGAAGGCACAGCACATTGTGTCTGCAGAACGCCAAAATAAATGTGGACCAAGGTAAAAATGCTAACCATGGTTGCCATAACCACCACCAAGGTGGATGTTTCCACAGGGGGAGAGCTTTCAGAAGTCATGGTTTTAAAAGGTTAGTGAATTAGCCCCAAGAAAAACGGTCAAAGGGAAAGAGAGGTTGAGATTATTTTGGCAGTTGCTTCAGAATCTAAGATAAAAATGCTTAAAGAAAAGTAAATTTTAAAAATAAATTTTGCTGTATAAGATGAAATGTAACCTCTTTTCCCTCAATAAAAGTTAATTAAGGAGCTTCATTAATCTTTGAGGCTTTGCAGTTAGATTTGCTTGGATGGAGCAATGTCCTGAGACTGGCCGTAATGAGGGAGAAAGAGCCTGGCTGTGTGCAGGAAATCTGTACTATGATGTCATCTGGGAGTAGATTTTCTCTTAGATTGCGCTCCTGACATGATAAATCATAGTTGCTCTCAATAGTTCAAGGAATGGTGCTTACACTTTTTTTGAATCCTTCAAGGTAAATGTTGCTTAACTTCTGATTACGATGTTTAGCAGGTTTCTGAACTTTAGGTGTGCATTACAATTACCTATGCACCTCAAAAAAAAAATAGAGCCTATAGATAAGGCTTCACACCAGACTGACTAAATCAATTTCTGCCAGTGAGACCTGCACGTGTGCCTTTTCAGTAAGTTTCTTAAGTATTTCTGATGTTCAAGAGGGGTCAAAACCTTGATTTTCCACACCTTTCCTTGTAGTGGCCTTAGGGACAGGAAATTCTGGCTACATATTCTGCTTTGGAGAGTAGAAGAAGCAGATTGAGAACTTAGAGTTGGGAAACATGTGCTGAAGTTGCCTATATCGAGAGTGTGAATAGAAAAGGAAAGCCTAGGACAAAGTATTGAAGAATGCTTCCAATGGAGGACCTTGGAGGAGAAAGTTTGTTGGGAAGAAGAGACCATCAAAGATGTAGAGAGATCTCTCTTATTCATGTCAGGGGAGGGCTATTCATCAATGCAGGTGCTTCGGGGAGGTGAGCACTGAGCCAAGACAGTTCATCCTGGTGATTGAGAGGTTATCAGGGATTTTTAAGGGAGAAAATAGTGTTCGGGGTAGAAGCCAGACTGCAAAGACCTCAGGCCACTCTTCTTGACTCTATGTCTTGCAATCACTTGCAGAGATTTAAAACCAAGGGGGTTTCCAACTTCTAGCTCAAGATGTACTGAAGTGAGATTTCCAGAAGAAAGGCCTGATCATCTGTCATCTTTTTAGAAATTTTTAGAGTTTTCAGAAAGTGACATAGGGCATTTGTTGGTAAAGCCAAAGTCAGGGACTAGGGAGTAAGTGGACTATAAGGATTGGAGGCGGGAAGAGAGATCACTCTCTGAAAAATGGTGGTAGGGATTTAAAATGCAGATTTATGAGAACATGAGGTAGGTAGAGCTAATGGGAAATTAGGTAGAAGGAAATTTCTGTTTTTGTGTATTTTTCTAGAAGGAATTAAGAAATCTGAAGGGGGGATGGTTAAGAACAAGAGGTGATAGCAGCATGAGAAAGGGTAATTGAAATAAGTTTCTTGAGAAAATACCGTCATGTCAAAACCTAACTTGGAGAGTGGGGAAGTTTACATCAATAATCAATTCTTATTTCATGCTCAAAATGAGTTGAGGGTAACATTTAAGAGCCAGAAAACTAATTGGTTCTTACCTGTGACTATTTAGGGTTCTACTGTTGCTTCCAATCTTACTTGTTAGTCTGAACTCTTCAACCCAATCCCAGCATTGACAATGATGGGTCAATGATGGGCTTGTACTGGCTGAAATGAAGCTGAACGGGTGATCTTTAAAAAGTCCAGGAAAGCCTGAGAAAGGTAATTGCATGCTGGCAATTTCTCTGGGTTTATGGAAGTGGTGGTTTGGGAGAGTTTAAGCTTCTGTAAACTTCCAGCCTATTAACAAGTTACTAAGCTTCTAAAACTCATGACAAAGATGGCCATTGATTCTGAACAATGATTTTTCATCACATTTGAGTGCTGAGCAGCATTTATTTATGCTCTCAAAGAAAGTTACTTTTCGCCTCTAAAATGATTGATTTTCATTTTAGTGGAGTTTCTTTCTCTTGCATTAACTCCAGGAAATATGGAGCTGATACGTATTCAGCACGTGTTGCAAGTAAATCATTAAAACTCTTGCAAACACACCTTATAGCTGTCAGCTGGCTTATTCTCAATGAATGGCTCTTTGGCAGTATAGATTTAAGCTGGTGACAATAAATATGAAAAAATGGTGTCAAATTTTAACATATGTCATGCACAGGCAGGCGATAGCTTATTTCACCTGGCTCCTGTTAATTCTACCTTTCTAGGTGCCCCAAACACAAACTTGCAAAGAAAATATTCTATATATGAACAAATTATTTCTAATCAAAGCTAGGGCAATGTGACTTCTGGACTACTGTGTTTATCTACTCTTTTCCGCTTGTTGGATGGGTGGCAATCATGCACGCCTCCTCTTTCTTTGTATCAAAAAGCTCTGTTAAGGGACCAAGAAATGCAGCTGGGCCTATTTAAACTAACAATTTCAGAATTAGGTCTAAGCAGTAAATTTTGTTAGATTCTCTTCTCTTTTATTCTACGGTTGTATTTTCTAAGATAAAGTTAAAGTCCACTGGGCCCTTTAAAAATGTGTAAAATGGACACATAATTTACTTTACACACTAGTTGGTGACTTTATGGCCTTTTAGAAAAAAAGGGTCCTGGAGGGAGAGCTCCAAATTTCTCCCTGGTGCTGACACTCCCAGGTGAGAATGAGGTAAGGCTTGTTACTAGATCTTGCTGTGCTGGGGGCTTTCTGTTTAAACTCACGCAGACCAATCAGCTCCAGACTAATACCAATGGTTCATTTGTGATTACTTTAGTTGCTTTGCCTATGAGTAAAGAAGTTCCTGGTCACCAGAAATTTTGAAGACTTTATTGCTAAATTCTAAATAATATGTGCAAGTTCATTTATTTATTCTGCCAACTAATTGAGTGTCCTATATTTTGTGCCAGACACCAGGAACCCACAGAAATGAATAAGGTACATCCCAGCTGTGAGGAACTCAGAATCTAGTAGAAGATGCTACCTTGAAGTTGACACCAGATTCACAATTGTATTTTAGAGATAATAGGTTGGTGAAAAATTTCGTAGTTTTTTCTGTACCATGGTGCTAGTAGGGCGGAGTCATTTTTAATTTCATTTGAAGCAATTTTGTTAGATTGTATTGTGACAGCTGTCATATCAGCATGCATTAAAAATTATCAAAATTGGTGGATTTTTGTGCAGCTATTTTAATATTGAAGATGGAATAAAATACACAACATTTTTGATGTATTATGCTTTATTATTTTAAGAAAGGTAAAAGTAAGCTGAAAAGCAAAAAAATAAAAGATTGTGCAGTGTATGGAGAAGGTGCTGTGACTGATTGAATGTGTCAAAAGTGGTTTGTGAAGTTTCTTGGTACTAAAGACATTTTGGCCGAATAATTCTTTGCCGTGTGGCTATCTTATGCATTGGAAGGTGTTTAGCAGCATCCCTGGCCTCTACCCACTAGAAGCCAATAGCAGAAGACAGCCAACATACTCAAAATATCCAAATCAATAAAGTTACTGGTGAAAATGAAAAATGTGTCTTTTATTTTATGGAAAAAACTGAACGGATTTTTTGACCAACCCAATATTTTTCTATAATATATAGGCCCTCGTGAATGGAGACCTACACTTTCCATGCTGGTGTGGCCATTTAAGGCTGGATTGCTAACCTCTCGGGATCAGCCGGGATGCATGCAATACCCTCTGAAATCAAAGTGCCTTCACCTGTGCAGAAATTCGTGCTCCCACCTCCTCCACGCTCCACGCCCCACGCCCCACGCCCCTCAGGCCGCTAGCGCCCGCCATCTTTCTTAAGAAGTTACCTGCTCTCCTTTACTGTCACTTCAAGTCTTTTCCTTGCGATAAACCACTTGAGTTTAAATCAAAGAGGCCTTATTTTGTCAAAAGCTCGTTGTAGGATGAGTTCCTCGATACAAAATGAGCTCCGCAAATATGCAGGGTGAAGAAGAAAGGCATCAGGACTTGTACCAGGACACTGATTTACTCCTTCAACAGCCACACTAGCTTTTGAAGATCCAAATGCCCTTTGCATTGCCACTAAGAGCAAGCAAACAAACTGTCAGAAGAGCACCTTCAGGAAAGCCTGCCAGGTCAGAGCCTGGCCCACCGGCTGCCTGTCCACGGACTGGCTGTGTGGAGCCATAAATCTTTGCCTTGTCGCCACCGCCGGATGACTTGCCCCTGTCG
The DNA here is from genome assembly GCA_007922815.1 of Macrotus californicus. NCBI lineage: Eukaryota > Metazoa > Chordata > Mammalia > Chiroptera > Phyllostomidae > Macrotus > Macrotus californicus. Next base: position 4,991 of record VMDR010017561.1, read on the forward strand.
CCTCCGGGACCACATTCACAAGTGAGTACTGTACCCTATGTCTTTGGGGGTCTAAGCTGGGGAGCCTCACTGACCTGGGGACTCAGTTCCCACGCTTGAGTAAGAATTCAAATATGCTGAAAAGCAAATAGTGTTCTCACTTGCAATTTAATTTCCCAGGGGAGAAGTGGTCCCTACCTGCCGCATCCTTTCAGGAATTGCTTGGGCAGGTCTGGTGGCTTCTTGTGGATTCTAGAGAATGTATGAGGGGTGCCAACAGTGGCAGAGAAATAAAATCCATGGGGTGGTTTGAAGCTTGTTTTGTAAGCTGCTAAATTTGGGCATCCATGAGGCAAAGGACATCATTAAAATGTGTGTTTATGTGGGTGTTCGGTGGGGAGGGGAGGGGGAAGCAGAAGTATATCTGTCATGAAAGGCAAACAAAGTCAACTATTTCAGTTCTCAGAATGTCCTCACGAGAAACCAGGTTATTCTCTGGATTTTGATAAAAATCTTAAGAAAAATAGTGGACAACCGGCACTGAAGTAACTGAAACGAGCTTTGAATTCAGTTAAATAACTTCTGTGAAAACCACAAGGAAGTATTAGAACTATTTGCACCCCTAAAAGTTGTGTGATGTATTGCTTATGATTCACTGAAATGACACCATTCAATCACAACACACAATCCCTTTTTCCACTTCGGGATGAAGTTTGTGTTGTTGCTGAACAGAGTGTACGTGGGGTGTTGATAGAAGGTGGCGGCAAGTTTGGGCCCGTTTTTCCGCCCTATTGAATAAACCTAGGGATCAGCATATCCATGAAAGAGAAAGGGGTCTAGGATTTCCATGATAAAGAGTTTGTTTCAGCTGGTGCACATTTGTTTCATTTACTCATTTATTCATTTGTATGGTACATAGTTAACTGCGAAGTGCAAAGCACTGGCCTAGGTGAATAAATCACAACGAAAACTATCACAGTCCCTGACCTTAAGGCACGGCATCAAGTTAACAGGAACGAGACCTGCACGAGCAGATGAAGAGGAGACCAAGTATTGTCGTATGGGCACGGTGCCTGAGAGGGAGCAAGGTTGGAGAAGCTCGTGTGGGTACTGAGGTACATTTTATCGGTAGTTAGCTACTGAAAATGAGGTGGAAGTGGTTGCCTCAAAATTTGAGGGGTGCTAGAAAGATTTGGGGAGGCCACAATTAAAAAAGTTGATAGGATGATGGTCAGCTAGGAACCTCGGGAGATCTGCCTAGTGGTGGAGAAGGCCTGGCTGCCACCTGCAGGTAGCACGCATTTGTCTGGACACCGGTGTGAATCATCTTTGGGAACTGCCATTGGCAGATGAGGACAGGGAACACATAAGAAAATCCTGTGGGCTGTAGGCCATTGCAGATTGTTGTCCCCAAAGAGGATATCTCTGTCTTCTGAAGAGAAGAAAGCTCATGAAACATGGACAGGGAAAAGATTTCTAGCCTTGCCAAGGGCACAAAAGAGGTTAGAATGAACTAAGAAAATGTCCTGAGTAATGAGTCAGCACAACAGAGATAAGAAGAGCACAGTCTTTCAAGGCAGCAGTGGAGTGCAGAGGAATTGCTGGGTCTTACTGCACCTCAATGTTTAACCTTCAGAGCAACTGCCAAACGTTTTCCAAAGGGGCTTTGCCATTTTACACGTCCACCAGCCGTGTATGAGGGCTCTGATTTCACCAGATTCTCCCCAACACTGGTTCCAGCCATTCCAGTGGGTGTGAAGTGCTACTTCATTGTGGTTTTGATTTGCATTTACCTTATGGCTAGTGGTGTTGAGCATCTTTGCATGTTGTTGTCAGCCATTTGTATATCTTTGAAGGAATGCCTATTTTGATCCTTTATTCACTTTTAGTCGGGTTATTTGTCTTTTATTATTGAGTTGCAAGAGTTCTTAAATGGTCTACATACAAGACCCTTATCAGATAAATGGTTTGCAAATATTTTCTCCCATTCTGTGAATTTTTTTTAAGCTTTCTTGGTGGTATCTTTTAAAGTGCAAAAGTTTTTAATTTTGATTAAATCCACATACCTTGTAAGTGACAGATTTGGGATTCAAAGCAGGCAGTGTGCTTGTAACACCCAAAGTTAACCACGGACCTGTGTTAGCTGAGGAGATGTCTTATTTCAGCTCAACTGACCTGGGTCTACACTATTTTTTCCATCCTGTGTCACATTTTTGGTATCAGCATAAGGAAAGAAAAATGGAGGCTAAAAGCTGCTTAAATAATGTAAGTCTTATAAATTTGTACCTACTGAAGAAGAAACGGAATGATCGATGCTGGATATTTAAGATGACAGCTCAGCCTTCCATGTGTTTTTTCTGTGTAGGCACACTCTTCACAAGAATTCACATCTATGAACTTTTTTAAAAAAATGACTGTTGGGGAAAATAGCCAGTTTAAAACGCTGATTTGTGCTGCAATGAATTAAGGCAGGGGCATAAGGCTCTGTTTTCCTTTTCTAAAACTCTTTTGCCATCTGGTTCTCAGTGTCCCCTTAACATAGTTTTCAGGCTATGAAATTCTGTACATCTTTATGAAGCTTAAGAATTGACCTTTGAGAGGGAAAAAGTCTCATTTTATTATGCTGACACCACACATCATAACTCTTATTTTGCTTGGAGATCTTATTTAATGTCATCACCAACATGTGCAACAAGAGATACGTCATGTTTATGCCTAGAATATTCCCTTTATTTCCAGTTAAAATTTTCCCATAAAAATCTCTATTGAAAATAATCTCCATGCAGACGTTGGATATTATTGCTTGGAACAGAAATGCTAAAACAATGTGCTTATTTAGGATCCTGAGTTTTCCCCAACATTTTGAAGTGTCTCAATCCCTCATGAAATATCTTTGCAGCCAAAGCAGTAGGAACTGTGGCTTTTCTTGTCATGGATTTTATGGGATTGTGTTACCTCCATAATACATTTTGTATTCCTCCCACGTGTATTAGAGTAAATAATTCTATTTTGACTCTTTTCTTCTAGATGTTTTATAGCTATGATTGACATTTTCTCAAGAGTTGTTGATTAAAAAAATAGACCAATCTTTGAGAATCCAAGAATAGTAAAAGCAGAGCCTGTACATCATCCTAAGATCCAAAAACTACTTGTACAGTTCTTTAAAATTAGATTTTGTTTGTCTTCTACCTATCATCTTTTCCCAAGTATAGGTCCCTTCTTGAACTGGGTTAGCAGGCTGGGAGGGAGACCTTGTCCCAGGAGGCCAAGGGCAGGAGAACCTGAGGGTTCCTGAAGGTCAAGCCCTGGGGACAAAGTCCAAAGGGCTGGTGGATAGGGGAAGGAGGGTTGTAGGGGAAAGAAACAAAACAAAACTGAAAACAAAGCCCAGTGGGGGAGTGCCTGGCAGAACTGGCAGGAAGGACAGACGAAGGAAAGATCTGAGTCACTTCCCTAAGTGCAGATGAAATGCATAAAACCTGATACATGGGATCTGGTGCAGTAAAATGCATGCAGCATTGAAGTTAGATCTAGATTCAAATGTTTATTAGTAAACTGGTTCAGATAAGTGATTTATCTCCCCTGTACCTAGGCTTCTCGTCTATTAAATGAGAATCATCATCATCAAATCAACTGTACATTGATAATCTTGTTTAATCATCAGCACAACGATGAAGTATTTTTTTTTACTCTCCTGGTTTTGCAGATGGGGTAACTGAGCTCAGAAGAGTTAAATAATTAGCTCAAGGTCTTTCCCTACAGCTGGAAAACAACAGGGCCAGGGTTTTAATCCAGGTGTGCTAGATGCCGAAGCCCATTAGGTCACTGGATCAGAATGACCTGGAGCACGTGCTATCAGAGGAATCCTGGACTTTATAGTAGACCCTCCGTGTTAGCATCTCTGGGGTTAGGACTCAAACATGCCTTTAAACATACCACCTAAGTGACTCTCTCACTCTACATAAAAGTACACCACACTTGGCGGTCTGTGATCCAGGACCACTGGCATCAGCTCCACCTGTGCGATTGTTAGAACTGTGAATTCTCAGCCCCTGTGCCAGTCCTGCTGAATTTGAATCTGATTAGGTCTAACAAGCTCTCCAGGTGATTCATGGGCATATTAAGATTGGGAAGGCCTGTTGTACAGGCTGTTTTGAGGATTAGAGATCCTAAATATAAAGTGTCTGTCATATTGTAGATACTCAGTAAGTGCTCATTGTTACCATCCCTGTTTGATCAAATAGATGGTGGTGTTCTGGGAACGCCACAGTTATAGGGTTAGGGGAAACAACTGTTTAGCTCTCCTCTCCCTTTGGGATCTGTGCTCAGCACTGTTGTGTTGTTTCCTAGCTTCCCAGGATGTTCCACCCAAACCTTTCTTTCCTGGACACACAGCCCGCTGTCTTTCTCCCAACAGTCTTCTGCTGAGACTCGGAAGATGTGGCTTTGATTCTTGGCTTGGTTAATTATTGTCTGTGACCTTGGGAAAATTAATTTGGCGGGGGGGCTCAATTTTATTAATTATAAAAAGGATAATAATGAAAATAGTACATGTTTTTGTAGTAAAACCTAAGAGTTAGTCCCACCTGTCCCTATTATTATTGGGGTATAAATTGGGTAAGTAAACAAGGACCAGAGGAAGAGAAGTATTAGAATCTGTATGTTTCTTCTAAGTTTCAGGCACTTCAATCCTTTAGATAAATTTCATAAAATTATCTGTCTTGCTCTTAATGACAAAAACCTGCTTTTAAAAATAGGGTATAAATAATCAATAATAAAAAATAAATTTAGACTGCAAGTCACAAAATTTAAAAATTTTGCCAGGATCTTTAGGAAATCATGCCATTCAAATTCTTAATTTTGTGGCAGTAGAAACAGCAATGAAGTGACTTTTAAAAATGATGTTTTTAATGGATGTGTTTGATTTTAATTGGCATAATTTTTGCAAAGAGTTATGTTTAATGCTATTTCTAAGTAAAACATATCTCTCTTAATGTTTAATAAACCTCTACAGTACAATTATTCTCTACTGAAATTCAACCTATCCAGCTATAGGGGTGCAGTTTGTGATCATTTAGGAAGGACAACAAGAAGTTTCAATACTTTCAAAGGTGTGCTTAGCTGGATTTTTAATTTTTTCTGGCCTTTTTAGTGCCTTCCATGTGACACTCAGGGCCTAGATGGGCTGTGTTCGATTCAAAAGAGGTTGGCCCAATCCGTCTACATTCCCCAGTTCACTTGTCTGTGGATAACCATTTTTTAAACATCTGTCCCCTGTAGCTTTTAAACTTCTCTTCCTCAAGGAGGCCTTCCTGGGTCACCAGACTGGGATAGTCCCTCTTTTTTACATTCCCTCTGCTCCTGCTACTTCCTCTCTTAGAACTGATTCATTGTAGTTTCGTATGTTAAACTCTCTCTAGATCAGTGGTCCTGCAGGGGACATTTGGCAACATCTGGAGATAGTTTTGCTTGTCACAACTGCTGAAGTTGCTACTGGTGTTTGGTAGATAGAGGCCAAACCTCCTACAATGCACAGGCCAGCCCCCACAACAAAGAGTTTCCCAGCCCACAGTGTCATGGCGCTGCTGTGGAGAGACACTGATCAGATGGTGTTGCCAGTTCCGTGAGGACAGGCGGCGGCCAAGGCTGCCTTGGTAACCTGTTCTCCTGGCAGGTACACAAACCTCTGGGAAACAAGAAGTATTCAGCAAGTGTTTGTCAAGTCACTTTTAATTAATTGAATGAGTGAATGAATAAAAAAGGATAGTGGCCTTCCATTTAGTACACCAACTGTTAAAACATAGAGTTTTGCTGTTAATTGTAAATATTGGTATCGGGTAATATCATACCAAGTTTACTGCAGCACTCTGTTTCCCAGAGGTTGGTTGACAGACTTCATAAGGGAGCATTTAAAAAGATATGTAGTTTGTGCATTTCTGGGTATGAGAAAGGTATCCTAAGAGTAAGCAAAATCACTGAGCTATGAACCTGGACTCACTTTTCAGTCTACTAAGTTACTTACAAAAACTGGGAATCGGGGCCTCAGAGTCAGTCTACATTGTGGACTATTTCAAGAGGCACATATGTGTACGGGAGGGGATATTGAGAATTTTGCTCATTACATCAGATAATTGCTCTTATTAAGGATTCATGGGAGAAATTGCCCTCTTGTTTTTGCTATGCTTCTAACTTGTTTTCATCTTAGAAATATGAATTATAAAACTGTGTTTTATGTGTGGCATTGGCTACTGATAAGCTTGAATATAAATTTCTGGCTCACTGTTATTGGGTATGCTAACTACACCCATGGCTATCTTATTTTTTTAATGTTATTTTCTCTTTACCTTGCTTTTCTTTAAGCTTTTAATCCCTTCCTTTCTTCCTACCTACCTACCTACCTTCCTTTTTCTTTCTGTCATGCTAAATGTTCTGTAATTTTTTTTCAAAGAGGACATTTAGAAGGTAATTTATTTAAAAGTATTTGAGTGCTTATTTTATCACAACTAGAGATTTTGACAAAGAAATTTATAGCATTCCTTGATCACCCAAAACTTTATTAGAATGGTCATTACAAATAACGACAACCAGTATTTTTATAATGTTAAGAGCATGATGCATTCACAGCACTTTTTCCTTGCTGTTTCTGGACCTTCGTCCTAGAAAACAATCCAAGAGATGCCCTTGAGATATCTGAGGAGAGAGGAAGTGAGAGGAGCATTAGGTCCATCGTAATCAAATTGTCTCACAACAGAGCAGCCAATTTTCTGTCAGCTCAGCACATACCATGCTTTGTCACACACTTGAACTCATTTCTAACCTTTTGAGGTTTTGTTAATTCAGTTGGTTTGGCTGTTCCATACTTACACTGTATATGAATGGGCTCCTTGCCCATTTTCTTCAGGGTTCTCCTGGCCTCAGTTAAAGTAATTACTATAAAAAAAAATAACAGCTTTTTAAAATTCAGCATATTTCTTGGAAATTTGGGGATGGGGTGGGATTGGGAACTGACAAGCAAAGAACAGACAAACAAAAACTACTTACAGTCAAATCATTGAGAGGTAGTAACTACTATTATTCTGATAAATTCTTTCAGCCTTTTATCTTCTGCATTTGTAAGGATACATCTGTTTTTTAAATGGAAATGGGATGTTGTACATACTGCTCTGCACCTTTTGGTGTTCCCTTGTTTGTAATGGTGTTATCTTTCTGTCATTGAACATGGCTCCGCATGACTCTATTTGGTGGTTGCATGACATTCTGTTGTATGGATATATCATAGCTTATTAACCAAGCCAGTATAGTTAGACATTTCAGTTGTTTACACTGTAAATATTATTAAATTATGGTGTGTGTGTTGATGTACACATGGTTTTAAACAGCTTGGTTCTGTGATCCAAAGTTAAAACGTTTAATAACCTTGATCTAAAATTTGAGTCACAAATAGGGAACTCGTTCCAATGCCGACTAATAGAGCAGAGGAATTTTATAAGATATACTTGCATTACTAACAGTTAAGTATTTCATTTTAATATTTACAGAAATAATTATGTTTAAGGTTAAACAACCTATGTAGCCCAATTCACTTGTGTACATAGAATGTATCTCTCTAGGCTAGGGACGTGAAGTAAATGCAGAATCTTAGTTTAAAACAACATCAATGTTGTATCTTATAGACCGAGACTTTCAGATGGGCATTTTTCTTTTTAAAGCAGAATGTAGGGTAGATATGTTAGAGATTGGATTTCAGTGAGCAAACTGTTGATCAAAATGAATGTGCCACTTGCAGGGCATAACAACCCAATCTTTTCTCACAGAAAAGAATTAGGAGGACTATTTTATTTTCACAGACAACTGGAAAAGAGGTAGAGATAAAAGAGACGGGGAAGAAAAAGGCAAATCCCTGGAGACATCCCAGATTTACAGGTGGGATTCAAAAGTGCCCGCTGTGTGAAAAAGGCACCATTATGAAGAAACACTTCTCAAATTACTCGGCCAGAAACAATCAAAAAGGACCCTGATTGAGTACACCCTTTCAGTATTGTCACACTGCCACAGCAAATTAAGTTCATTCAGGTTGCCTTCATGGTATGCACCACTAAAAACTTTTTCTTGCCTGTGCTCCCCCCAGCCCATGAACTGGTTACCCTGGAAACAACAGAATTAAAAAAAAAAATACCCGTTTCAAGTGCCATGTTAATAAACAGCCAAAATAAAATAGAGGAACATTCCAGGTTACTCTGCTGCTGTCTTGGGTTTGGGGATTTTTTTTTTTTTTTTGCTTTATCACATTTGGTAATTTTACTTCTTACATCCTGGTATAAAGAGTTAAGAATGTAGAGATCAAAAAGCATCATTCCGATGCTACAGCAAGATTGGATTTTGACTGACACATGGGTTTGTTTGAATGGGTTTTAGGACCAGGTGTTAAAAAAATTTCCCCTATGCATTCAGGAGCTCAGGAAGGACCGTTTCTACCGCATGCTGAGATTTGTAAGCAAAGGCTCTAGGAGGTTCCTCTTGTTTAGGTCTTTCCTACCATTGATTTGCAACAGGAGAGTGAGGTCAACATATGGGCCTCATTCTGGAAGCTCTGAGTCATTCCAACTGCCCTCTGCCGTACCTCTTCGACTTTAGTAGCATTTTTCCCGCAGTGTGATGATTGGAACTGCATATCTTCACCCAAAAGTGGGTTCAGTGGTGCCTGTCACTGCACCAGAAAAGGTCCCGTGGGCTTCCACTCTCTGTCCCTGTCATTACCGCCAGAGAAACCTGGTGGCTTTTTATAACACACACTAATAAGGGCATTAAGCAGATGTTCTGTCTTTTTGGATGACACTAAAATGTGTTGCACGGGGTGGGCGTGCTGTGAAGGGACTTGGCTGTCAGGCTAATTTGTAAATTACCTTCCTGCACATTGCTCTCTTTTGAATAAGGCCCGTGGCTTTTGGAAAGAATCTTCAGCCTTTCTGACTTCGCTGAAAAGGAAAATCTAATTTTAAATACAAAACTGGAAGAAAAAAAAGTCTCTCCGTCCAGTTTTCCTGACCCGTAGTTGACTCACCCTGTTCTTCAGAAAGTCTAAAATACAGAGAAATAGCCTGAAGGAAAGTGTTTGAAGACTGTGCAGTGTGTGTCTTTATAGACGTCGTGTGTGTGTGTTATCTGTCCCAGGGCCCAAGGGCTGGATGGGGCCTTCCTGTGCCTCAGAGCTGCAGCTTCTGTTGGAAAGCAGGTACACAAAGCCGCCTTTAACTTCCCTGCTATGAGCGGTAAGATGAAACATGCCCGCTGATGGTTAACAGATCTGTCCCCTAAGACGCCTCTCCTCAGAGCATGGCATTTGTTGATTCTGGGTGAAGCTTTTAGTATTCTCTCTGTAAAAAGATTTGGCCAGTAGCCCTTCTGTTGATTGTCATATTCCCTAGCCAGAACCGTCAGTTACCAGTTTTTTTCTTCATCTGTTCATTAAGCCTTTTGTATATTTTCTCTCGGATCCCTAGGAATTAGTGATGACATGTGTCGCTTTCATATCCTTGAATTTCCTTAAAGGAGTAAGGATGCAATCATTAGCAATTCTCCGCTTTGTAGGCTTTCAGATATTTGAGAATATTATTTCTTTTTAACTGAAAGCAAGTGAAAATAGGTAAATTCATAGTATTTTTTTAGGTGATTTAACTCTTATTATAGAAATAAGCATTGGGGTGGTTACCTATAAGTGAAACAACCCACAACCGTATTTCCAAAAACCTCATATAGGCAATAATTTTGTCCTTTCACAACTGGTTAGCGGTAATAAAATTGACTGACATGGGTTCTTATCTTCTGATCCATCTGAGAATGTTGGTGCTATGGAGAATCCTCTTCCATTCTGCTGGGTAATGAGATAAAAGGCAGTAGGGTAGGAAGGCAGAAGGCAAAAAACTAGGAGCATGACAGACCGGTGACCACTTTGTGATGGGTGATGAATAAGCCGCAATATGGAGATGTGCCGGAGCCCTGGCTCTGCTGACTGTTGGTGCGTCTGGGACTGTTTTCCCAGACGCCTCCTCCAGCTCTGAGTGTCAGGCTTTGGTTCTGGGAGGACTCGTTTCCATACCTGGTCCATTTATTGTTTTCATGCCCCTACTGAATTGCATAGTCTGCTTCTCAAAAGGCTTGTATTCCATGCAGATCCGAGTAGAGCTTTATTCAAACAGTTTTGTTCTGTCTGGAAGAGGGCACGTCAGAGTCTCACCAGAAGCTCCTTGTGTGGTTCCGAGCCACCGTGGGGCCTCAAGTGGACTTTATCGGTTGTGGCACCCCGCATGGTACATTTCAGGGCAGTTTCAGGATTGTTCTCTGGTTAAGACCCATGTTCAAAGAGGGATCTACAGATGTCAAAATTTAATGGGGATCTAAATAGTGAAAATGTCTGACTCCACTGGCCCTCACTGAGTCCTCTGTGCCAGGATCTTTAATAGGCATGTATGTTTTCTCATTCAGTCTCACAACCTCTTGAGGTAGGGCCTACTGCTATTTTTATTTTTTTGGATGAGGGAACTGAGGCTAAGCCACTTGCCCAAGGTTCCATAGCTGGGATAAGAAGTCAGGCCTGCCCGCTGTACCACCGCATGCATTCTTTTTCTACAGGTTATGCTACCCGTGCTTCCCTGTGGATCATCAATTCCCTCTCAAACCTGTGCTTTCCTGTAGTCCTGACCTCCCACAGCACTCATCCAGCAAGGCCCCAACCCTGGATTTGCCTCTCTGCTCCCAAACAGGGGTAACTGATAATGGAGGGCTGGGGAACCCAAACTATAAAACTGTGCAGATTGACACCACTAAAATTCTTGTTTTCTACCTCAGCCGGACCCTCTGCATCCCCCATCAGTCCCCTTAGAGACCCTTGGCCAGCTCCTGCTGTCCACAGAGGAATTGTGAACCACCACCACTCTCCTCTGGCCCCCTTGCTACCTCCAGGCTCAGCAGAGCCTCAAACTCTTGGGAGAAACTGAGGCCATCAGAAAATATTATCTACCCTGCTCACACGGTGATTTATAGCCACATCAATCCTTACCTTCTTATTACCAGTTTCAGAGTATCAACTCTCCACTCTCCTCAAAGTCAAACTTGCGACCTGGAATCTCTGAAACCCCTCGCCTTCTGTTTCCTCTGGAACTTCATTCCACTATCAGCTCCCTCAATTCCTTTACCTTTATTCTCTGTCTCTTATGACATCTTCCCCTCAGCCCACGAACACACTCATGTCTTGCCCAGCCTAAACCCCAAATCAAGTTTAAAACACACAACCCTCCAGTGACCATCAAGTCTCTCATTTCTCTTCACCAAACTGCTGGGATAACAGTCTAGCTTGTTGGTCTGTGACACCTTCTTTTCCCACTCTTTGTCCCGTAACGTTTGGCTTTTGTTCTTACCACTTGTACTAATTAGGATCCAACCTGGCAAAAATTAGCTACTTTTGTGATTTGTTACAAAGAAATTGTAATGCAGGGAGATGTATTAGATGAACTGGAGTCACAGAAACCAGAGAGGGGATGGTGAGGAATCCCAGAGGTGCTGACCGCTGGAGCCACTGCCACACTTAGAAAGGAGGGACAAGAGAAAGATTGTGCCATCAGACCATGGCCTTGGCATTACCCAGGGAGGCAAGAAGCTTGGATTGGTTGGCTTGCCCAGTGGGAGCTAAAGCCATTGAGGGGATTCAGTGCAAGAATGGCCAGCCATGTCGTCCAAGGCAGAGAGGAGAAGCAGGTACCAGGCCTCTCTATGTCTGTCACCTTTTAATCTCTCATCAATGTCTCCCTTTGGCTAAACTCAGCCCAGCTGGAAATCAGCTGGCACTGGAGCTTGGGAAGTGCAGCCTGGGATGCAGAGTGAGAGGGAGAATGAGGAGGGGACCTGAGGGTCAACAGATCCAGGACCATTGTATGTTTCATATCATACAAGGACAACAGTGACTATTAAATGCCAAATCCACTGAGATTTTAATTTTTCCATTATTGGCTAAGAACACTGGTGATTACTCTCTTTTTGGAACTCTCCACTTTCTTGGCTTCTGAGAGAGACAGTATCCTCATTCTGTTCTGTCTTCTTTAAAGACTTCCACATTCCTCTACCTACCACTTAAATATTAATATCCTCCAGGATACAGTTCTTCATCCTCAAGGTGTTAATTCCCATAATTTTCAAATACGTATCTCTAGCCCAGACCTCTCTCCTGAAATACAGACCTGCATTGCCAATTCTTTGCCTCCACAACCACTTCATGTTCAATAAGAACAAAACCAAACTCATCATCTTTTCCCTAAGTTTCCATTTCATTCTCCCGTTTTCTATCTCACTTGATGGAACCACTACCCATCTGTTAATGATTGTGAATGGTCTGATATTTCACCCTACTTTAAGCTAGGCAAACTTGTTATGCCCGCCACAGTTTCATGGATGCTGGCAGAAGACTCAAGTCTCCTGGGTCAGAGACAAAGGACTTTCTTAGGGCACAGGCAGCAGCACGAGCTTTATGATCATGTAGGTTTCCCTGATCCCCAGCTCCCACAGAGATTACATGGACTGATTTAGGTGGACGCTGTGCACACACTGGGTTTAAATCACTGCTGAGAAAAATGGAGCTTAGGGACTGCAGCCTGTTAGAACAGCTGCAAGCAAACTTGTACAACCTGTACTCCAGAGGGAGACATTATGTTATTCTCCTGGACAGTAAAAACATCTGCTCTTTGCTTTGGAGGAAGACTAAAAGATAACTTGGACAAAGAAGGGGCTTGCTCCTCTGTCAGGAAATTGCTACTTCTCTCTGTGCCTTGTTCTCATGGTGACATCTCTCTCCCCTATCCTTTGGCTTCCTGTTCAGCTGAAGAGTTCTGCATTTTACTCATCCTTCAAGGCTTGGCTGCCACACATGCTACCCATGCCACTCATCTACCTGTGTGATAACTTTTTCTTCCTCATGATCCGAAGAAATTCCATGTATTTTTTTTTTTTTATTTCAGAGCTTCTTGCATGGTAATTGTTTACCGGGTTGCTTTCTTATCCAACTGTGAGTGCCTGGAGGGGCCATGCACTGTTTGACTTCTTCATAGCCCTCACAGGTTGCACTGATGTCAGGTGCCCAGTGGAGCTCAGTGTCATCTAATGATCTACCAGGGGTGTCCAACCCATGGCCCACGGGCTGCATGTGGCTCAGGGTGGCTATGAATGCGGCCCAACACAAAATTGTAAATTTACTTAAAACATAATGAGATTTTTTTTGTGGTTACGTGTTGCAATGTATTTAATGCGTCACCCAAGACAACTCTTCTTCTTCTTGTGTAGCCCAGAGATGTCAAAAGGCTGGACACCCCTGACTGTCCTTCTCCACAGCATTCCCTCTTCAGAAAAATCAAACATTAGTTCTGTAAAATGGTCTGTGATGCTAATGAGGTCACCACACCTATGTTTCTAGGATTCAATCTGACATGTAGAATGACATGTCAACTAGTTAGGAAAAAATGGTAAAATAGCCATGACTATTTTTTAGTATCTATTATGTGTTCCAGTGTGAAAGGTAGAAAGTCTACTACTTCCCTAAAGAGAGAAATTAGTCCCAACCTTTCACCTCATTTGGTTACTTTACTTTTCTGTCAATAATACAAAAGTATGTACCCATTTTTTTTTTATTATAAAGATTTAAACCCTGACTGGTGTGGCTCAGTGGATTGAGTGCCGGCCTACAAACCAAAGGGTTGCCTGTTCGATTCCTAGTCAGGGCACATACCTGGGTTGAGGGCTGGGTCCCCAGTAGTGGGCATGCAAGAGGCAACCACACATTAATGTTTAAAAAAAGAAATGAAAGAAGAAAAGAAGATTTAAAAGAATGAGTTTAGAGTAACCTGTCTTCAGTCATGTTTGGATGACATTTTGGGAGATTTTGCAGCTGGCAAGACAAGAACCTGGCACACACAAACATACACATTTCAAAATGGCATCCAAAGTCACTTTTTATTCCTTGAGCAGAACTCAAATTTGGTCAGGCTTCTTTCCATTTCTGCAAATTCTGGAAATTCCAAAATCTTTTTGCTCCAACCTCATTGGAAAAAGCATGTAACTACTTTCATAATGAATCGATAACCAGTCAAATATTTTGTCGTGCATTTTATATAAAAAGATAAATCCCACCCACTAAAGGATTAATGGAGGAAAAGCATAAAACCACACTAAAGCCCAACAATGGTGACTTTTATGAAATTGCTTTCAGTTTTATGGAAATCTTATATCAATCTGTTATTCATAAAGAATATTACCTGAATTTTCATTAACACAATCATTTGGATTATATATAGTAGGCAGAGCATTTGAGTCAGGTTCTTGGAAAATTGTTTCGTTGCTATTAAAGATGATTAAGGTTTTGTTTGTAACCAAGGAAAATTAGGAACTGAATTTATTTTATGTTTCATAGTCTGGAGGCATGAGATGTTAAAATCATGCCCTAAAAAAAAGTGCTTTTAAAAAAGACAGTGAACATCCCATATGTGTTTGAATTGCCTTTGTTAGTGTATGGATATTACGTTTTTCTTAATGAAAGACTGTGGAGTTTAAACCAAATTCTGAAGTTTGTCTCAGGCTGAGTCTACGTGTTATAGGTGCCAGTAAATGAGTAAAATTGGGGTTGCTCAGGTAGTTTATTCGGTATGACTCAATCAAGATGAATCGTCGTTTTTGACAACTAGTAATTCGTTTACATTGAGTCTTTTCTTTGTTTTTTTCCTATGCACAGACACATAAGCTATTTATATACTTTTACAACATTCTAGGTAGAGTTACTTGTTGCGACCAGCGTTTCCCACCCTAAATCATCCTGTAAATAGTGTATGAAGTTCTCTGAGACATCTCTGTGAAGGACTGAAAGGAAGGGGCAGCAAAGGGAGGGGCAGAAAGTGGAAGAGGGTTGGCAGCCAGTCAAGACAATTTTGCTTTGCTCCATAGTATTAGAAAATAATTGATGTACTGTATTTTTCCAT
>VMDR010017562.1:0-19986 GCA_007922815.1 Macrotus californicus
AATGCAGAATTGTCAATTGGTAAGCATTTCTAGAACACAGAAATGTGTTTCAAACCTAAAGAAAAACGCAAATGTTCCTACCTCCAAAGCTTTGTCATACTGTTTGTTGGAAATGTACAGTTCAGCGGCTATGTTAACATCTTCCATGGAGACTAGGCCCTGGTGTTTTGAGAAAGCTTCTTCAATTATATTAATAGCTGAAGTAACATCATTGGCTTCGTAGTAACTCCTAAAAAAGTAAATGACAAAAACGACGAGTGCTTATTTAACTCAGATTATAAAATTCATTTCCTTGCTGATAGGCCCTCTGGCTGATTTTCATTTTCTTAGAATTTGAGAAAAGGAAAACTCTTCCTTAAAATCATAATCAGAGCTGATTCAGAGAAACATGCACAATGTCAGCACAGCGTCAAGGTCAAGTCTCTTGCTCTCCCAAAGCTACCTCCTATCGTTCCAGCCCCTTCCCTCCGTACCCCACCCAGCTCTCCTCCCTCAGTGGGATCTACGCTGCTCCACTGCTCTGCACCCTTCCTGTCCTCACCCCACTCCTTCTCCATGGTCCAACATTGTAATCACCTACTTGTATGTCTCCTCAACTCTCCTGCCCTTCTCTCCCTTTATCAACATCATCCGATAACACTCCAACCCTGCTCAATCAGATTATGACTGCGCTGCAGCACCAGCTGCCCAGCTGCCCAGCTGCCCATGCTGACCGCAGTCACTCTAAATTAATGACCACTAGCCTCAAGTGGGCCCATGGTGCTGGTCAGCAATCTTCCTACAATTTTCCTAGTACTTTTCAGGCTTTAATGTATAGAGGGATCAACTGGGGATCTTACAAAAACGCATATTCTGATCCCGTGGTGCTGGGCAGAGTTGAGATTCCACACTTGTGACAGGCTCCGAGGTGATGAAAACGTGGCCGTCTGTGGGGCTGCAAGGCCCTAAAAACCTAGACAACTACCTACCATCTTCCCTCCAAGCTCCAGCACTCTCCCGTTCTCACTCTTACCTTGCTTATTTTACAAGAGGGCTAGATCAGGCACCCCACCACCTCCCAGATATCCACCTGCTCACTCATACCCACATTATCTACTCCATTCTCCTTTTAGCACAGGCTGATCTGCAACGAGATCCCATTCCCTCCAACCCCTCAGGGACACCACTCAAGCAATTGTGTTCTCTCTCATGAATCTTCAATATGTCCCTCAGTTGTGAATCATTCCCATTTGAATACAATATATTGTAATCTTTCCCAACTTAGAAATTCTCTCTCACTCTAGAGCCCATTCCAATTACCTTCCTTTTCTTCTGCCCCCCTTTCTCCAAAGAGATGCCTGTTCCCCAGGAGCCCCACCCCATTTCAAGTGTCAGCAGCACTCAGTCCCCCTTTTACATGACCTACCTGCACTATTTCATAGAAGTTGTCCCTCCTCCTCGAGGGGCTTTCTTCAATAAAACCCCAGAATATGGGGCTCTCTTAGTTTCCTGCTACTTCACTGCCCACTTCCCCCAGTCTCCCTGTTTCCGCCTCGTCTTCCAGACTTCTAAACTCGGTAGCACCTCAGGGTTCAGCCCTCAGAACTCTCCCCTTCTCTCCTTCTCTTCCACACAGACACATCTACCACTTCACATTCAATGTATCAGAAAATCCTGAGTTCAGCCTTCTACAATGATTACTTCTCACCACCTCCTGCAGCTTTTACCTTGATCCAAGCTACCAATACCCCTTCCATGGATGACTGCAGTAAGTTCCTAACTTCCTCCCTGCTTCTGCACTTACCTTCCCTTAATCTACTCTCGAAGGAGCAGCCAGAATCAATGCATTTAAAATTTAAGTCAGATCACGTCACTCTTCTACTCAAAACCCTCCAGTGGCTTCCAGACTCCTTCAGAGCAGAAGCCAAAGCCCTTACAATGGCCCACAAGAGCCAAGGGATCTTTTCTCTGACATTACCCCCTGCTATGCTCCCCTTAAACCGTCAGCTTCCATGTGTCCCCTGTATATCCCTTTCACTACCATGTCCTCTGCCAGTGATACTTGTCCCTAATATCTGCTCCCATACCTCCTTCAGTTTACTTTCAGGTAGGTAGGGCCATAACATAGGGAATTAAGTTCTTCTCTAATCATCCTATTTAAAGTGACACACTCTTATTCCTCAACTTTCTATTCCTTCCCTGCTTTGTTTTCCATCACATCACTTATCAACATCTGACATACTCTCCTTGTACATTTAGTTGTTCATTTGCTTACTCCCTTTCTCCCCAATTACAATGTAAATGCTACAAAGGCAGGGAATTTTAAAACTCATTCAATATGGGATCTCCTGTTGTTTGTACAGTGCCTAACATATAACTCCTGTTCTGCAAGTATTTTTGGAGGGAAAGTGAAGACTAAGAGAAAGCCTAACCAATCAGAACTTACAGTAACAAGATTTCCATTTAGCAAAGACCTCTGCAGCAGTGGTAGAAATGTTCATCACCACCCTGCCCCAATAATAAGATTATAAATTATACAAGAGAAAAACAAGGTACTGTCTAATAGTTTATGGAGTAGAGGCTTAATGGACTAACCACTGTAACAGCTAGAGATTTGATTAATAGCAAATAACCTGGATAGGTCCCCAGTGCTCATCGTAGATATCAAAGATCAATTTAGAGTTGCCCTGCCATAACCAATTTCCTGAAATGCTTCCAGTATGCCTACGTGATCCTTCCTTGGGAGCACAGGGGGTGATTTCTCAGCCAAGCATCTCCATGAGACAATGGCCATTGAATTAATAGGGTTAGCCCTAAGATACTATTAACATAGATTTCCAGAATAGAAAGCATACCACAAGGCGTTACTTAGTCAAAATGTTTCTTGCTTTGTTTTGTTGCAGAGCGTATCAGAGAAGTAAATGCACTTGGGCATAAAACTTTAGAATAAAATATATGCCAAAGTCAGTAGCAGATGCTAAGTATAAAGAAAATTTTTCATGTGAAAATGTTATTCTACTATTAGTTCAAGATAAAATGATTCAGAAGATCCCAGATCACAAAGATTTCATTTGCAATAGTTTAAAATAATATTACCAAATGTATATAAGTTACAGAAACCTGGGAACTTTGTCATCCTTTCAAAACATGCTCCATTTTTAAGCTTCTGACTACTTGAAAGGGAATTATATATACAAATTTTTCCATGCAATCACACAGTTTGATTGGAAACATAAAAGTACTAAAAAAAACCCCCACAAAAATCCCGACCCACCTCTCCACTTAAGCACAATATATTCAATAAAATATAAGAAGCAAAACACTTCCTTCAACCTCAATAAAAAGTATACTGTACTTCAAATACATGCTTTTCTAAAATATGATGATGAATAACAGCATTTATGTACACTTCACCCCAAACTTACTTTGCCATATCTCTAGCCAACTGCATAAATCGCTCTCCATCAGACAGAGACAAAAGGTTCAAAATACGCCTATAGCCATCCATTGCCATTTTATGATCTCCCATCTGCTCATAAAGGCTGGATCGTTCCCATAGATAACGGACATTGGTGGGTTCATATTTAAGAGCTAAAAAGAAAAAAGATAAATTAATCGTAAAAAGGAATTCATGCTACCTGGTTATGATCCATCTTCTCTTCTGAAAATATTTAATAAACACTGTAAACTAATTTTCCTGTGACATTAAGCAGGTAATTCGGGAATAAACCTACCTTCCCAGGAACTCTCAGCTAAGTCTGATCTAAGACCAGGTAGAACCTGAATCATATTAATCTTCATAGGCTCACTGCAGTCTGATATTAAGCCGCAAGGAAGAGCTTAGCACCAGCATTGACCTTGGTGGGAAAATGACGGTGCTGTTCTTCTACTAACTTGTGCTGTATTAGCTGACAATATAATAAAATTGCTGATAAACATGCAGCCAGAGGAATCCCAAATACCTCTGGTATAACAGAATATAGGAAATATATCTCAGCTAACATCACCCCAATATAGAAGTACAATTGTCAGAAAACCTATTATGTAACATTTTATCAAACAAAATGATGAATACATTTTAATTACCTTTTGTGTAGCAAAAAATAGCCTGCTTAATATTGTCTTGTTCCAGAGACATCTCTGCCAATCTAACCCATTCTTCAGTGTCACTGGGATTTAAATGGGCAGCGATCAGCTCAAACTGCAGTGATTTCTCCATGTCACCTTGGTCCTCATATATCATGGCAAGAGTAGAGAACGGCTCGTAAGCCAGGGGAGCTACGATGAATTAAAAAAAAACCATTGGCTGAGGGAAGAGGCTTGAGCCGATAGCAGTTCCACAGTTCAAACTGTGGGTCCTTCTTCCAATATCTAAGCTCCTTAAATAACTCTGTTAGAATCATACTTCTTAACCGAATTTAGAATAAACACTAGATTATATTTGCTTTATTTTATTTTCAGACACTTTTGGCATTTTAAAGCATTCTCTGCTCTAACCAAAGTGCAACTTCATGAAAACCCCTACTCTCCACCCTGCCGCCTTCACGAAATCCCCCTCTGCCAAGGCTAAACTGCAGCTGTCGATGACCCCACAGGAAACACCTTGTCTTATGATTTCCATGCACATCAGAATCGCCTCCTCGTGCTCTCCTCGAGCAAAGCGAATGTTGGCTTCGCCCATGAGGCCTCTCAGCGCTCTGGGAAGTTTGCTCCGCGGCCTTTTCTCCTGTACAGAACAAGAACGGCATTTAGATGGAAATATAGGAATGTCTTAGCCTTCAATTCCAACCACATTAATAAATATAGACTGGAACAAAACTGAAATTTGTCTTTAACACTTTTCAGTCTATATTCAGAACTAAGAACTAAATGGCTAAATTCAATCTCGGGAAATAACAGAAGCTATTCTGATATTCTCCAAAAATGAGCACCTCAGAAAATTAAAACAAAAAACAACAACAAAATTTCCTGCAGTAGAAGGTTCAAGGCACAGTAAAGTATTTACAGAAAGCAAAACCAGAGTGACCAGGGATTACTAAATTACTGATGAGAATGGTAACAAATGTGAAACTGCGGCACAGTGCGTTTCTGTGCCGGCCTGACCGTACAATGCAGTCTACTGAAGATCCACCTACTCACACTGAAGTTGTAAGTAGTGTCAATATGGACTTTTTAACAGCAAAACTATAGCACATTTTGATACATTTTTTAAATCTCTAAATGAAACAAAAGAAACCAGTAGCTGTATCGTAGTCTTTCCTTAGAGTTGGAATCATTTTTCAATGTCACATTTTTATACTCTGTTTACATTACCAAATTAAGTAACAATTTACTTTCATCATTTTCTTGGTTTCACGATTGAGAACCATCTCCAGCATAAACACGTCGCCTGCGGTGGGCTGCTCAGGGGTCTCCTCCTCTTCCTCCTCCTCTTCTTCCTCTTCCTCCTCATCATCTTCATTCTCTCCAAGCATGGAAGCAAAGACCTTGTGAACGGACTTGCTAACCCCATCTGAGGTTTCCCCTGATGAAAGACACGTGGAGACGGGGGAAAAAGCCTTCAGAACACTCAGTTGTCAAAAGGGAAAAAAACCCAGCATTTTCTGCAATATAAATTTCTATCCCAGCAAACTTGAAAGTAAAAAACAGACAAATGAACACTCCCAAAACCACCCCAAAAAGAAAGCTGTCGTAAAAGTTATGTATTTTACTCTGTAGGAATAGGTGACTCATCCTTTGGGCCTCATCTAGATATATAGGCAAAATTAAATGGGAAATCAGAAACACACACAGTAATGGTTAAAATAGAGAAGAAAAAAAAATCAAAGAATTTTAAGACATAGACCTAAGAACTAAATAAGTCTGGTGGTACAGAAACAGGTAGTATAGTACAGTGGTTACAGGTGAGGCCTCTGGCGCCGAGCTGTCTGGTTTCAAACTTCATCTATCACTAGATGTGTAATTCTGGGCAAATCACTGAAGTTCTCTGTACCTCATTTATAAAAAGGGGCTAATGTTTACCTCATAGTGCTACTCTGAGGATGAGACTTTATTTACATGAACTTAGAATAATGCTTACTTAGAAGAAGTAAGAGCTTAACACTATTATTTATATTAAAAGAGTATTATTATTTCAGAAATAAAACATGACCTACAGGGTCTGTCTGGGAAACATACAGCCACTGTTAATATAACAAGATTGGTTTGTGTGACATGAAGGTAACCTGGCAGCCAAGGAGAGTGGACTGGAATGCGCATGTGTGAACAGTGATGACTTCACTGTACTGGTCAGCTGGGTGGTAGACACCATAGAGTAAGCCTGTGTACCATGTGGCCGTCACATTCAAAATGACTAAATGAGTAGAACTAATGACGCTGCATCAAGTTTTGCGTTAAGCTTGAACATTCCTCTGCAGAAACTATTCAGATAATTCAGAAGGCCACAGCTATGGGCAACTGGTGATTGGCAGTTTCATGAGGACAACACACCCACTCATGCATCACATCTTGTGCAGTTTCTGGTAAAACATCAAATCACCCAGGTGACTCAGCCCCCCAACAGCCCAGATTTGCTGCTCTGTGACTTCTGGCTTTTCCCAAAACTAAAATCACCTTTGAAAGGGAAGAGATTTCAGATTGTCAATGAAATTCAGGAAAATATGACAGGGCAGCTGATGGCAATTGGGAGAACTATGTGAGGTCCCAAGGTGCCTACTCTGAAGGGGACTGAGATGTAATTGTCCTATGTACAGTGTTTCTGGTATCGTGTTCTCTTCAATAAATGTCTCTATTTTTCGTATTACTTGGCTCGATACCTTCTGGACAGACCTCGTACTTCTTTTATATCTGAGAAAACCACTACAGTCCAATGATTTTTCTAAGTTCATAGTGATGATCTTAAATGATCAAGGTTAAGTTTAGAAGTCAATTTGCTGTTAAAGCAGAGACATGTAACATATTTTAGAAAGTTCCAACAAAATATTTAACATTTTAAAAATGAGTATCTTTGTGTTAAAAATAAAACACTTAAGCTTATTCACTTAGGTGAAACACCTCAAACCTCAAAGGTGCCAGATAAATGAAACAGTCAAAATGTTTAAGAAAGAACAGAATTTAAAAATCCACATGTTCTGAGCAAAAAATAATTATGATGATGTAGTCATAACAGTTATCTTCAAGAATTCTGCACATCCAAAATACAAAAAGAAATGTATAAAATAAAACCCTACCAATCAATGAAATTTATTACAGTAACAGAAAAAAAGAATAAAAACCATATGATCATCTTGATATAGAAAAATTATATGATAAAATCCAACACCCCTTCCTAATAAAAATTCTTAGTCAACTACAAATGGAAGAGGATATCTTTAATTTGATAAAGAGTATCCAAAAAATTTTCCACAAAAACAGTTAATGGTGAATTATTCAAAGTTACTGGGAATGAGACAAGTGTGCCTACCACCACTACTCCTTTCAACATTGTGCTGGAGGTCCTAGTTAATATAATGAGGAAACAAACAAAAGGCATAATTACAAATGGCAAGGAAGAATTAAAACTGTCATAATTGATATGATTTATGTACCGAGAAGATACAAAAGAATCTATACACATACTGTCAGAATACATGAACTTAGCAATGTTCCTAAGGGTCAACATACAAAAACTAACTATACAGCAGTTTGTATATCAGCAACAATGAACTGAAAATGAAATTAAAAGATGGCCCTATTTGCATGGTGTGTAGGAAAGATGCTCAACAGCAAGAATTTAGCAGTGGTATTCAGCAATGTATAGGAGGAAAAAGACAATAACTATATAATCCAATCAGCAGACTTTGCCAAAGCCTGTTCAAAACTGAACCCTTTCTTGTCCTGATCTGCGGGGCTCAGTGGATTCAGCACTGGCCTGAGAACCACAGGGTTGCTCATTCGATTCCAGGTCAGGACACATGCCTGGGTTGCGGGTCCAGTCCTCAGTTGGGGTGCATGCCACAGGCAGCTGTTTGATGTTTCTCTCCCCTTGTTTCTCCCTCCCTTCCCCTCTCTACAAATAAATACATAAAATCTTAATAAAATATAAAACTGACCCTTTCTTTTGCTCTGAACATATACCCACACTGACCAAGGGTCTTGGTAAAGTTCTGGGACAACTCCTTCTTGGGAAATTGGGAGCTTTGTCTCTTAAAAGGACTGGTGAAATTATTTGAGTGGAGGACATCCATTCCTTGTGTGTCTGACCACTCACATGAGCTAGAATTAGATTCAATTAACCCCGTTTTTAGGAAGGGCCTACTGGCCACGTGTCAGGAACAGCTTTAGGCAGGTGGACTGGCGGGCACCAGTGGCACCAGCTACTACGGCTGTACCTTCAAAGCCTTGGTGATGGAAGAGGCCCTCCACCCCTGAGCAGATGAGGAAGGACCACAGCTTGTTAGAGCAACTTCAGCCCACCTTTCCACCCCACTTGCCTGACAAGGTAAGAAACTGAAACCCTAACTTTATCCCTTTTAGTCATTTCTTCCCAACTTTTTCCAAGGCATTAGGAATAAGGCCTGTTTGTTTTCTCTGTGGGGAAAGGCTTACTTGTTTGTGTGTGTGTGTGTGTGGAGGGGAGGGGCATGGGGAACAGGCTCTATTTCTACCCTCTAGAATGAGCAGGTTTAATTTAGTTCTCAATAACATCCTATACACAAAGCTACCTTCTATGGATAGTTCAGCATTACAGGAAACTTGATATGGGTAAATGGATACCATGAATTACTATAGATATTCTTATCACTAGAAAAGTATACTGATCCCTGGAAATTAGTAAGTCTGCATACTAGTTCATCAGTTAAGCTCTGATGAGCTTATCTGGGTGAACTAACAAAACTTAGTATCTGGACAAGCAGGGCTGAGGACTGGATCCTGGAATGAGGTAGCAGACCAAGATACCTATGATGTGTGTGAGGTCCTATTTGGGTAGCCAATGGGGCTTCCACTCTGACATTCCTGTTATCTCCTATAGCTAAACCAGTGTTTTGGAAGTCACTTTGTATAGAAGTATAACTCATTACAATCTTGGGGAGTAGAGTCTGGAAATAATTAGTAACCAACTGAGAGAACCAATTTAAAAAAATAATTCTAAAAAGGCTCCCAAACAAATACTGATGCCAATTTGAAACACTTTTCCACAAAAATAACCCATAAAACTAACCTTCACCACATGCAATTAACTCAACAAATATTAACTGAGCACCTATCACATACTGTGCACTATGCTCTTAATAAACCAGGAAATCCACAACAGAATGCCACTGTAATGAAAAAAATCTTTCCACTAAATTACCAGGTACTCTTAACATTTAATTCAGGTAGCAAGTGATCTTAACATACCTTCATTGGCATCTTTGTCCTGGGATTTGGTGGAGTCAATTCCTGAGGATGATGGAACTTCCGAGTCACTTGGATTTTCTTCAGCTGATAGCTTGCCTTTTTCCTGAAGATTCTGTGATTGGAAATTAATGAATGATTCCAAAAACTAATGCAGATTTAGCTCTCTCCAGCAGAAAATGGAGCATTTACCTCACTTGCTATTTATATAAAACTTGAACTCCCCACACATATATGTAGAATCTAAATTTGAATATTGTCAGAGTATTAGAGTACTTCAGTCTCATCCTTCAGTCTGAATCAGCCATTTATAAAAAACAATAAAAATATAGCTTGAGGATTTAATTAACCTACACATTGCATCCTAGCATTTTAAATGAAAATAGAGCACTATTAGTTAAATGAATTAGGAAGGAATCTACCAACTAATTTCAGAGGGTGCAATTTTATTTTCCCTCGGACTTCAAGCGAGAACATATGGAAAACTCAGATATTTCTTCGTAAGTATGAAAAATATGTATGAGGGAAGACTTTGCTGTCAGACAAGAAAATTCAAGGGTTTTTTTGTGTAAGTTTACATCACACCATTGGGAGACCCCTCAAAAATGGAGGGAGCTCAAATGCTTCAGTTTAAAAAAAAGAAACTGAGACGGAAAGAACAGGTGAGCTGACCAATCAAAGTCACAAAAAGACTTACGGGAAAAGCTAGGACTAGACCCAGATACTCTAACTCCAAACTCCACTCCCCACTTCCCTATTTAACCTACCACTGTTAAGCTGCCCGCATTTAAGCATTAGTAAATTTGGCAAGAGACAAAAGAGGCTACAACCGAGACAAAAGCTTTTTGAAATGTTTTTAAGAGCTTGGCACAGGGATGAGACGTGAGAAGCGGAGTTCCGGCAGAAGGGAAGGAAGCTCCTGGGTGTTTCAGGCCCGCCCCACCACAGCGAATGGGGTCATCTGGGTCCCCCACATTTCTCTACGCGTATTAGGGCACCAAGACAGTGAGAAGCATTCTAGCCCAGCGTCTCTCACTTTCTTCTCGCGGGTTTTTCTCTCTTCTCTCCGCCTTTCGAACTCCTCAAAGGAGATCTTCCCTTCCAGGTAGTCGATGAGCTCTGGGCTGAAACCCGACATGTCTGCGGGGTCGATATTCAGCCCCACGAACACGGAGAGAGAACAGAAAAAACAGCTCCTCCCAGACTCCACCGCGGGCCGGAGCGCCGAGAGCAAAGAGCCGGTGTCCAACCGGGAAATGAGCCCGGCCTGTGCCGCAGCCGCCGCGCTTGGGTTCCGCGGGAGCGACTGCCCCGACCCCCTTCCGGATGGTGCAGTCCGAGCCCTTCCGGCGGAGCCTTCCTGCGCCCCTCCCTCGCCTGCTGCCTCGCTCAGGGCTCCCATTTATTATTAGGGATTGAAAAAAAAAAAGCACCTTAAAGAGATTTTTTTTTAATCTAGATTATTCCCCTCAATCCTTCATTAAGATTTTCGCCCCCAATTTATTTCCTTCTCTGAATGTTTGTTTAATTAATTTGATATTTGCTGTAGTGATTTTTTTTAATTGAACCATTTGCTCTGCCACAAGCAAGTTCCACTTTCCAATTTTCCCCTGCCACCGAAGCTAGAATCCTCGTCCATTTTTTAACAATCTAAAGCTCGTCTCCTCCATTCAGTGGCACCCTCACTTTTCCATTCTCCGCTACTCCCCAAACTACCCTTTCCTCAGGCTCCTTCTCAGCCTGTAAATTCGTTTATCTGGACTTTAGTTCCACTTCTAATTCCCACCCGTTTTCTTCTTTCCATAACAAACAGTCAAGTGCTTGATATGAGCATACACTGTTGCCTGTTTTCTACAGTCCACTTACTGTCTTATGCACCTTGCACACATATCTCAAAGTAACTCTTAAAAATGGTTGCTGTTATTCCTAATGTCAGAAGTCCCATGTCTAATTGGTAGTGGAGACAGGATTTGAAGCCTGGTCAATCTGACTCCAAATCCCGGCCTTGGAATTAATATGATTAACTGCTGCTCTCCTCCATGGAACTATCCTTCACCTCCTACACATTCCTTTGGTTTGTATTTTTACCTTGTGTTATAACTTTTTCTGTTCTCTTACTTTAGAGACACTACTAGCTGTGAACACCTTGAGAACACTACCTGATGCATCTTTGTGAACCCTCCTCTATAGTTTAGTAATCTGTGCTTAAAACGTGTTTATGGATTAAATTGGACGGAGTCGAAAGTTTGCCTTAGGAATGGGCAAGGGAGCTGAGGTATGCAAAATGTAGTTCAATGTGCAACTGAGGTTCTAGACAAGTTACAGGGAGTAACTTGCACCATCACTTGCCCACTGGTGCTCCTTCATGACAGTCCAGATGAGGATAAACAATAGGACGTCAAAGGAGCGGCCAGGACCTGCCAGAGGGGGACTGCCAGGTGAGAAAAAGTATCTCACAGCTAAAACTTGCCCCCTTTCTTGTAATGAAGAATCCTCAGGGCTCTAGCAGGGTATAGAATATGGGGAGCTGGGAGGGTAGGTTAGATTAAGGTAATCCACAGAAATCACTTATAGGGAAATTCTCTCCTGTATTTCTCCAGGCAGTCAGGAAACTACACCTAAGGGAAGGTCAAAAGTCTCTCGTACTAACTGTCCTAGAAGAAAAAAAAGGGAATCATAGGAGGAAAGATGTTCGACTGGTAAGGAGAATGCTTTCCTAAAACCAAGCTGGTTTAGAGTAGCTTGTTTATTGTTGGCTGCCTGGAATATGTGAAAAACAACTGTGAAGATACAGATTCATGTTGTAGAGAATAGGGAACAGGGAGCAAGAGAAGCAGGGATAGTTTTCCTGCTATAAAACACCTTTGTGACTCGAAAGTTCTTTTACGGGTCAGAATGTAACAATATAACTTGACATTGTAATCTTTCCATTTTCCTGTTCTGCACTTCCCTGTAAGTGATTGTCCCCTGGTGAGTCAGAGGGCATCCCCATTACCTTGAGATGAAGTGGGATTGTTATGGCAGCAATGGAAACAGCAAGAAGAAACTTTAGGCTTTCAGACTTATTTTTGAGAATCAAATGGGATGCCTGAAGAAAGCAAACTGTGGAATTTGTGCCACGCCAGTGGAATTAAGTGTACAAAGAAGGAAATGGCTGTTCTTTCTCCTTGTCAGAATGGGGTTTGGCCTCTCTTGGGGAGGCAATGTTTCCATGGTTCTTTCACTTTTCTGTAAAAGCTTGTAACAGCTTTCATTCTGGGCTATTTTTTTTTTTTTTTTTAGAACAAACATCCTTGAAAGATACAGATATTAACACCCTCTGGGGCAGAGGGCAAATTTGTCTTCCCACCAGTATAATAAAGATAATGTTTCTTTCTGGGGCAAAGGTTGAGCTTGTTTGCTAGTAGCCCCCTTATAAGAATGGGGGTTTCCTAAGTTTGGGATTTCTCAGCTGTGGCATAAACCACTTATGCACAGCACACACCTGGACCCACGTCCATGCCCCATGATATGTGGGGGATGAGGAGAACCAAGGTGAACGTAAAACTCATGCTGCCTGCCACACCTGGGTAATCACATCCACTGCTTGAGGCCCAGGAGTCTCAGGTGTCTGTCAACATGTGTGAAACTGTAGAAGGGTAGCATGTAGCTTCCAAGTAAGGCAAAACCTCACACCCTTGGCTGTCTTTCCCTCCCTAGTCTGGGAGAGGGGACAATGGGCCATATCCCTGGGGTGGGGGGGGGGGGTTCCAAAGAGGAACAGAGTCAGTGCTGAGAGACTGGCAAAGACCTATGTAGGGAAGTGCCCAGGGACCCCGGAAAGCCTAGGTCGCCTGCAGAACATTTATTTCCATTGGAGGAAACACTACACTTCCGTTGCTCTCCTAGCAGTGGTTCTCTTCCAAGAACAAAATCACTTCCCCAGTGGGCTTTTAGAAATATGTGTAGGGAGGTTTTGCTTGTCAAAATAATAGGGCAGTGCTGGGGAAGCTACTCACAGAGTGTCTGGGGACTAAGTGTGCTAAATGGTCACACACACTGAAGACTTGACCTTCCCTGACTGCCAAATAGCATCACCTTTAAGAAACTTGAGTCAGTGTGGAGAGCAAGCCTATCATCAATAGCTACCTGCCAATTGTGAGGAATTTTCCAGAAGGATGCATGCCCCTGCCCCGAAACTTTGCAAGCACATAGCTAAAACTTCCATGCGGATGCCCTTTCTTTTCAAGGGCCCTGAACTGGTAAGCATTCCCTTCGTGGAGGTCTTGGCACCCAGAGCAGGGGTGGTGAGGGAAAAGAGAAAACTAGTCACTGGAACGCGAGTGGAACTGGACAAGGTGAAACACTCCCTACCACGCCACCACTCACCTGAAGAGACTATATTTTTTATGTGGAATAGCTCATCAGTAATTACTTATGTATTTTACGTGGTAAGAAAATATTATTGACATTAACTAGAATCAGCTCCTATTACTGAGTGAATAATAGCAGAACAGCACACATTTATTTCACTTCAACAAGTATTTATTGAAAACTTGGTACATGACAGGCATTGTGCTAAGTGCTAGAGAAATAAAAATGGCTTACAAAGACCTCCCAACCCTCCAGGGAAAACAGACGCATATGCAACTACTCCCAATAGAACATATTAAACCAGACAGAATCTGTTCCTGCACAGATACATTACTCATGATCTTCAGTGTCAATCACCCATACACACACACACCAAAAAAAGCCACAGAAAACTAACTTGGAATGTACAGACTAGTGTTATTAGGACACTGATGTTTGCTTCTGGTACCATGTTCCTTTGCAGGAACCACAGGGAAAAGGATGCAGCTCTCCATGAAGGATACAAGAAAAGTAGTTATTCCAAATGAGAATATGAGAAACAGAATAATTCAGCCCAAGCAGGAGGAACAGAGGAAGGCTGGTTGTTACCCGTACCGGTTCCTACCCTCCCTTCTTGAGGAGTCAGTCGTGTGCGGGAGAGCCAGAGCTGAGGCGGGGCCAGGATGTGTAGTGTGGCACAATGTCCACCTCTGAACGTAGTGACAGAGAATGTCTCCCAGGGCCCCCCCACAACTTCGTGAATGCCATGTTTCTTTACTTTCTGTTTCAACATGATTGTGGATAGTTACCATTTATCTTCTTAGGTATGAAACTAAGACTGGGAGGTCTTTCAACAGCATATGGTGCAAGTGTGAGTGCATCTTTTTTCTGGGAAAAAGGCAAAATTTAAACCCAAATCCCTAGTACGTGTAATAAATGAAAGGGAAAATGAGCGACATCCCTTTCAAAGGAAAGTACTGACTGATAAAAAGTAATACACACATATAAAGGAAACGTAATTTCTCTTGACTTTATGATGTTTTTGTAACTCTTGCAAATACACGCAGTGCTCTAAATTGATATTTACAGTTACAGAGTGGAAAAAAACACCAAAAATGCACATAAGTTGCGTATGTCCCAAAGTCAAGCTATTTATATGTAAATATGGAATACAATCATTACAAATTGACAAAGATGGAGGGAGGGGGGAGTTTACCGATGACCATGATTGAATTTGTCTAATGAGAGGCTTCCTCTGTGGTTGAAAAGCAGCTGGACCTCTGAAAGGACAAAACGATGCTCTAATGAAATAGAGACTGAAGACTATATCATTAACAGGAAGACTCTAAGGCCAACATGTTTCAACAAAGACTCTTTTTGTCTTCATTTTCTAATTAGAGATCTTAGTAAAGAAGAGCTCATCATTTAAAAATTATAGAGAAAATACTTATCAGTATTTAATTAGTACCTCATTCCACACTCCCGTGAAAGTATGTATTTGACGTATTCTCTGACACTTTCTGTGAGACCAGTGTCTGGAATGTATAGGTGAAGAAACTAAGGCTTCCCAGCAAGTTGCACGCAGTGCTGTTGTGCACTAAGTATGGTCCTCGGGTCTAGGGCCTGAGTAGGAAAAATAGTTAAGGCTTCATTAACATCTCTTGATTTGATTTGATTTTCTCACGTAGGAGAGTTTTCAAGTGCATGTACCACATGGCAAGTTGCATCTTCTCTTTAGAATAACATCATTTTTTCCACTTTTTAAATTACTCTTTTCCCATTACTATTTATCCACCTTGGACTCCCCCACCCCCCACAGTCACCACACTGTTGTCCATGTCTGTGAGTCCTTCTTTCTTTTTGCTCTATCCCTCCACCTCCTAACCCCCACCACTATTTTTTTAAAAAATTACTTCATTTAAAAGAACTGATAATCACAATCCTTTTACATGGGCAATATAGTACAATAAAGATGTTCCTCCTCACAATATCATTCCTACCCTTGTGGAAGAATAGGAATGGATTTTAATTATGATTCAGTTCCCTTTATTATTCTGAGCAAAAAGCTAATAGACTAGAATCACAATGTACTTTGTTGGAATGCACCATTTTTTAAAAATGACATGTACTTATTTTGTAGGAGTGGTAAAGTAATATGAACAATAGAATTCAAATCTTAAACATAAATAAATTTCTAGCGTTTTTCCTGTGAGAAAAATCCATCTTTAATATTATCCTTTTTTTCTTTAAAGGCAGTTCAAGCTCAAATATATGCTTATTACTTTCTTCTAAAAAGAATCATTCTTTTAACTTTACTTTCTATTTAAGCCAACTGCACAATTTGACATATTTCTTTATATACAATTTCCCACACGACTTAGCTATATGCCATGGTCTGAAAAAAAAGGATGTAGGTCAAAGTGTGGTATTCTATTGAATGTAATAATCCTATTAAGAATGGTAATTCTCTTTTAATATATCTCTTCCCAGAAAACTATGCCGAAAAAAATCATAACTGTTACTTCTTTTCTAAAAAGATTTTATTTATCTTTAGAGAGAGGGGAAGGGAGGGAGAAAAAAAGGAAGAGAAACATTGATGTGAGAGAGAAACACTAATAGGTTGCCTCTCGTATGGGCCCCAGTGGGGGACCAAACACACAACCCAGGCAGGTGCCCTGACTGGGAATTGAACTGGCGACCTTTCGCTTTGGGGGATGATGCCCAACCCACTGAGCCACACTGGTCAGGGCATAGCTATCATTTCTTTTTAAAAACGAGACATGAAATGCCTGAACCAAATCCAAGTATTGCCAGTGATGAGTTTCTTCTAAACTAAGCACTTATTTCTATGAGGAAATAAAATTATTTCCCAAGCAACACTTTCAAAATCTCTTTATGACTGAGGTGCATGTTGGAGAGTAAAGGGGCACTTTGTACCTGCTCTCAGAAGAAACATTCAGCCTTCGAGGTCATTGGGAAAGGAGATTTTCTGCTCTTTGTGATCGGCAAGTGCAGAGGCAATGAGGTTTGATTGCAAAGAGAGAGGTCTGGCTTTTTCGTTCACGGACAAAGTACTTGGAAACCTTTCAAGATCAAGACCTCTTCCCTTAAGATATGCCTGAAGGGCTCTGAAAAACTAAAAAGAGAAAGAAAATGTTCAATTGCCATATATGAATTAAACACACGAAATACTCAAAGATGAGTATTTTTTCCCTTGAATTTAGGGCTTATCTAACAGGCAGGAAGTGGAAAACTCAGACAGAGAAGTACAAGGTTGGCTACTTCTTTCCCTTCCCCTCCACTGTTCTCCACCCTGCCTTCGTGCTGGCATTTCAACCCCACCCAAGATAATTCACCATTCTTGGTGGAAATTGAGAGAGGAATGCCGATTATTTCACAGCACTAGTCAGAGGGTTCGTTGTAAGCCATCTCCGAGCACCAGCGTCAGAGATGAAGTTGAACTCCGCAGTGATCAGAGCCAGGCGCCTCCTCTCTGACTGAAAATAAGACCCCAGTCACCGTCTTCTGAAATAGTTTTTGTCCAGACATGGACTTTTCAGCTTTCCTTTAGGAGATGAATAAATACATAGCTGCGCAAAGGGCTATTTGATTATTTTAATCCTACATTGTTATATTTCACATCATTGTATATAAAAGATCATGTACAAATGTAATATCCTCTGTGTGTATGAGATCATTTCTAAATCTAAATTTGTTTCTCCTTACAGAGACAAATGTAAATTGACTAGAGGAAACACAGGATGCCAGCTACCAGGCTAGCAAAACTCTGGTCTGGTCCCGCTGGGGTATCTTCCTGGCCCTCGGGAGCCATCTCTGCACTGCGCTCTAGCAGATGGAGTGCACACGGATCCCTCGAGGGATAGATTACAGCCGCAGCCCAGCGTGTCCCAGTGGAGGTTCTCACCAGATCTCGGTTTCTGGGGTTGTTGAGTGGCTTCCACTGCTCTTTGTTTCTCAGTGTGTCTCCATGGATAGGCCTGAGTAGCACCAGGGCCACACACAGCAGCAGGAATGCTTTGGGCATGGTGGAATGAAGCTGAGTGAAAGGAAGGATGAGGGCAGTGGCAAGAGTCTCAGCTGGGAGAGGGGGAGGGAGAGGGGGAGGAAGAGGAAGAGGGAGAGGGAGGGAGGGAGAGGGAGGGAGGCAAACATAGAATAGAAAAGAGGAAACATTTTTAAAGGGAGACAAGGAAGAAGAAATAGTACCTTGGTTCACCTGAATTTTGCAGTCTTGTTTTTCTTCCAGATTCATTTGCAAATAAGACCTCCAAAATCCAGTTGACTAGCTTAAAGGAGCCCTTGATAATGAGAACATTATACAATAAGCAAAGTAATTATGAATACAACCTACCAAGTCTGAGTATACATTCAAAATGCAGTGTGTTATCTCCAAAGAAAAATTCTTAAATGAACAAACAAACAAACAGTACCCAAAACCAATCTTCAATTACTCAGTGTTAAGACAGCAGTCTCAACAATGATATTGTAACAATTATGTACGGTGCCAGGTGGGTACTTCAATGATCAGGGGGACCACTTTGTAAATTGTATAATTGTCTAACCACTGTGCTGTATGCCTGAAGTTAATATAAAGTAATGCTAAATGTCGAAAAAAGACAGCAGTCTCAAAAAGAAAAGAAAAGAAAAGAAAAGAAACACACCAAACTGAGAAATGCACTTAACACACACCTCTGAGACAGACACACACCACACCAGCATAAGTAAAGGCCGTCTCCCACCCCAACGTGTGAAATGGAAACAAAACACAGAGAAAGAGCTAATAAAGCTTACCAGGAGTTTGGCTGGGGCTGGCCCTGCTTGGCTACCCTGCCTGCGGTCCACAGAGGGGTGCATGGCTCCTTATAACCAGTGGATTAGCTGTAGGTGGAGTCATTGACATGAGCAAGGGGAGTTCAAAAATAATGATTCCATTTTCAACCACTGCACAAATACCCTTCAGAATCACATCTTCAGACTTGTTCAGTGATGAACGATTTGTCTTATAAATATAGCAACCACTGACCGTCTTATGTGGATTTAATAAAATAGACAAGGCACTTCCAAGCAGCAAAGTGTCTTTCTCCTTTCACACTCTTAAGAGAAGGTGTATTATACACAGCAGCTGGGAATATGATGATGATCCCACCTAATAGAATGCTTTTTTGGAGAGATCGGCTTTTGAAATCAACAGCATTTTTTGGAACAGAAAATTCTATTGCAAGGGACAAAATTGCTCCCTATGACCTACACCTTCTATTTCTTCTGAGAACCTCAAGAATCTTGGCAAGTTTTAAATAGTGGCATGGTTTTTCATAGTACTCTCTCAAAATAGAGCTACATGATTGCATGTGTTTCATGGAAAAAAGAAAAATTACCTACAGCATCCTCTTGCTGAATAAATGTAATCATAGAAAAACGATAGGGTTGAGAAATTGGACTTGATGAGTTTTGAAGTTGCTTTGGTTCCAATAATTCAGAACAAGCTCTTTGCTGAGAAGGCTAGTAATCTGAACTGAAAATTAGAATTCTTGGCTATGGTTTCAGCCGCTCATCTTGACCTTGGGCAAGTGACTATGATCTTCATTTGTTCATTTCTTTGTTTTTTCATTTAAGAAATTTTTACTGAGTGCCTACTATGAGCCAGGCCCCGCACAAGGCTTTGAGGATAAAATGATAAGAATAGTAAATATAGATATTGCCCTAATGAAACTAGCATGTTAGTGAGCAAGACAGACATTAATCAAATTGTTATGTAATAAAATGTATAAATACAAACGATGATAATTTCTATGAAGAGAAACTGGGTGCTATGACAGTGTAGAACTGGGAGATTTGATTCAGTCTCAAGGGTCAGGGAAGGCTTCTGCACAGTGACCTCACATCTGGCAGTAGAGGTTACCTAGGCAACCTCAGGCAGATGGAAGGAAAAGAGTTTCACACAAGGTGAAGAACTGTGCTAGATCCTGCAGCTGAAAGGAACATGGCACACTGAAGCAATTGAAAGTGAGTAGGTCCGCGAGATTCAGGAAGAGATGGAGAGGTAGTCAGAGTGTGATCTTTCTGCAGCAGGCAGTGGTAAGCAGTGGAAAGTTTTTAAGCATCAAAGTAGCTTGATCAGACTTGCATTTTACATGATCTCACCTTTAACTGGAACATAATCAACAAAAGAAAACAGCAAACAAAATACAACCAGAGACATTGAAATTAAGAACAATCAAACAATGGCCAGAGGGGAAGGGGGAGGGAACAGTGGGGGAAAGGGTTTCCAGGAAACACTAT
>VMDR010017563.1:0-11241 GCA_007922815.1 Macrotus californicus
TGGCTTTATTGCAGAAATTAAGGAAATGATCCTAAAATTCGCACGGAAATGCAAGAGACCCAGAATAACTAAAGCAATCTGAAAAAGAAGAAAAAAGTTACAGCACTTACACTTCATAATTTTAAAATTTTCTACAGAGCTACTAAAATCAACTGTGGCATTGCCATAGGAGTGACCATACAGAACATTAGAATAGGATAGAGAGTCAAGAAGTACACCTTCCGTATATGGTCAATCGAAGGTCAGCAAGGGTGCCGAGACAGTTTAACAAGGGAAGGAATTGTCTTTTTAACAAATGGTGCTGCAGAACTGGATATCCCCTTGCCCTCCCCAACCTCACATCATAGGCAAAAGCTAACTCAAAATGTGAGCACTAAAACCATAAACTACTAGAAGAAATCATAAAGGTCAAGCTTTATAACTTTAGGGTTAGACATGAAACTAAGAAACTGTTTTCTTACGTACAACACTAAACCAAAGTAACAAATGCAATATATATATTTATATATATATATATTTATATATATATTTATATATATATATATTTATATATATATTTATATATATATATAGTACTACACTAAGATTAAGGACTGTTATATGAAAAACAATACCATCGAAAATAAGCAGACAATCCACAGATTGAGAAAATATTTGAAAATTATGTGTTGGATAAGGAACTTCATCTAGAATACATAAAAATCTCCTAGCTCAATAATAAAAGAACAATTGACCCAAGTAAAAAAAAAAAGTGAAAAATTTTTGGGTATGCATTTGTCTAGAGAGTAATAATAATGATAAATGGCTAATAAGCAAATGAATAGTTTTTAAAAAATGATTAGGCATTAAAGATGTGTGCATCGGATTACAGTAAGATACCGTTTTGTAACCACTAGGATAGCTATAATAAGAATTGACTGACAATGTCAAGTGTTAGCAAGAATGGAGAGAAATCGGAATGCTCATGTGTTGTTGATGAAAATATAAAATGATGCAGTCAATTTAGAAGAGTTTTGTAATTTCTCAAACTGTTAAACATAGAGCTACCACATTACCCAGTAATTCCATTCGAAGGCATATACCCAAGAGAAATACAAACATATACACACACACACATGTGTATGTGTATATATATATATATATACAAAAAAACTTGTTTATAAATTTTCATAGCTGCATTACTCATTATGGTCAAAAATGGAAATAATAGAAATGTCCATCAACTAGCAATGGGTAAATAAAATATGATATATCATATAATAGAATACTCTTTGGTTATAAAAACAGAATTTAGTACTATATATGCTACAGCATGGATGGATCACAAAAAAACCTGATAAATAAAAGAAGCTAGCCACAAAAGACCACGTGTTGTATAGTTTAATTTATATGAAATGTGCAGAATAGGCAAACCTATAATGGCAGAAAATAGATTAGTGGTTGTCTGGAGTTGGGGTTGAAAGGTGGGGAGAATAAAAAAATGTCAGCTAATGGTTATAGGATTTCCTTCGGAGAGAATGAAAGTCTTTTAAAAACCAGGTTATTATTGCACAACTCTGTGAATAAACTAGACAATACCATGGCGTACAACTTAAATGGGTGAATTGTATGGTATGTGGATTATATATTCAATAAAGCTGGCAGAACAAAAGGAAGGAAGGAGGGAAGGCAGGAAGGAAGAGAAAGATGACAAGAAAGAACCACGCGAACAGATCTCTATCTGCTGCTCCTACATGTACCAT
This sequence comes from Macrotus californicus, assembly GCA_007922815.1. Lineage (NCBI taxonomy): Eukaryota > Metazoa > Chordata > Mammalia > Chiroptera > Phyllostomidae > Macrotus > Macrotus californicus. Next base: position 1,743 of record VMDR010017563.1, read on the forward strand.
TCTACTTTAGCTAAGTGTTTTCTTTATCATTTATTTTCTGCCCCACACTATTTACCATTCTCGTATATGTTCAACAGTTCTTGACTGTCTATTACCTGTTAAATCCTGTGCTATGCACTGAATTAAGAATAAATAAAAAAAAATAGTAACCACTCCTGTTCTCATTGAACTTATGATTTATTGGGGAAAAGGGAGCTATACGTTTTCAGTCACTTTTTGCCTTTATTCATTACTCTCCATTCTGTTTTTCCAAAGTGGTATAAGCCATTTGACTAGCTAATTTACACATATCCTCACAGTGCTTTGTTTGACACTTTGTAAGAGCTAAAAAAAAACAAAAAGTTTGTTGACTGGTGGGAAAGTATCCTAAAACATGCCCTGAATGCTGTCAAATTCTAAAAACAAGTATTAAGTCCCCCAAATACTCGGGCACTTACTTCAGCCTCGGAGCTTAGAATCAGAGGCCCTCCTACACCTGGTCCTAGACAAAGTTCCACGTGGAGTGAGCTGTCTCCTTGCAGTGACCTCTGGTCATCTCACGGCAAGTGTGCTTTGGGGTTCTACTGCCTCAAAGCTAATAGCACCTTGTACTAAACACTCATCAAGAGGTGACCCCATCAATCTCAGGCTTCCTGCCTCACTGTGCCTGTCCTGATTCCTTGGGAGGGTCTCCTGGGATTTGCCTCTTCCCATTCAGTCTGTAAGACTGTACAGATCTGAACTAATTGAGTTGCATTCTTTGCTAGCACTAGGCTCTCAAGTAGGTTTTCTGATCACTGAGCCCAGTGCCTCAGGGGCAGAGCTAAGGACAGCAACGTTGGATCTATTATGCCAGAGAGACTGGCATTCAAGCGCCTGAAACATTTGCATTCACGAAACATAAGACACAATTAACTTGCAATTTTGCAATCCTTTAAAAATTATCATTCTATTTAAATGAAGTAAGCAGTAAGGATCTCTGAACTATTAGAATGGGGGCTGAGCGGTGAAGAGGGGGTGGTTATGGAGATGTAATCATACCCCTGGCGTGCAAATCTGCGCGCAGAGCTGCTGCATGAAGCCCCTGGGAAGCGGCTGTCTCATTATAACCACACCCCCTGGAGTTGTTTTATAGTCTGCATAAAACTTTGCTCAGGAAAAGAAGGGGGGATGTCATTTTTCGTTTGGAAGAAAGATGAAGCAGCCAGCTGAAATTCTGACATATGCCTGATCACCTCATTAAATAATGGCTTGGGATTTTCCTCATTAAGTAAAAACTCCATACTGGGAATATTCCCTTTTAGCAAAAGCAATAGGAAAATTGGGGTTAAGGTCAGGGAATTTATTGGGCAACACTCCGCAATAATTATTGAATGCTAATTAAGTTACAGTCCTATGTTGGGCCCCATCCTGTGTGGGTTGCAAACAAATATAAAGCAAGTACCTCCCCTCCCGGAGATGTAGCGTCTAGTAGAAGAGACATGGTGTAGCTGAATAAAAAAATCACAATTCTGAGTGTTTTAGAGTACTTTAGAGTTCCTAAACATTTTAAAATGTATGGTCTCACTTGAGCAACAATGACAACAGGACATTTTATCTTCATTTGGTGACCGTAAAATGAAAAAACAAACAAACAAAAACTGATTTGCTCAAAGTCACTTGTTCAATAAGTGATGGAGTCTGAACTAGAAGCCAGACCTCTGGCTGTTAGAAACAGTTTTTCTGCTTGTTTATTTGTCTGCTTGCTTGCTTGTTTTGTTTTCCTCTGTAACCACATTTTCACGCATTTCACACTAGCGAAGACAAATGAAATTCAGGCCAGGATAATGAATCCTTGCAATTCTATGAGGTATCTGCTCATTTCTGATCTCTCTGGTGGAATGACCACACAGAAGGATACTCCAAGACAACTAATGCTCTTTAATTTCCACTTTTTCATTTTCATGTAGGGCTTTGGCTCCCATCCTATGTCATCTTTAGATGTGATCTAGGCTGAGCCTTATGTCATCTTTAGATGTGATCTACGCTGGGCCTTATGCCAGAAAGCGTTTGTTTGCATTGGTTAAAACCTAGATTTAAAACTCGTGTAAGCGCCCTGAGCATAGCTACTGTTCTCAGGCTGTGCCTTTATTTCAGACCAGGAGTGAGGAAAGCATGTCCGCTCTCTCCCCGACACCCTTGGCTGAGTCTCCCAGGCCACCTGGCAGAATGGGGAAGGGGAGGGGAGCTCCAGAGGACATAAAGCGTGAGTGTCAGAAGGAGGGTTCCCCTCACCCCTCGTCTTTCTTTAGAAAAAAATATCACCTCTTGTTTTTCTGTAAACACAATTCCTCCTTCTAATACCTCAGATTTTAACCTACATAAATCTTCTTTTTTTTTCTTTTTTAAAACAATCTGCTTGCATTAGACAGCAGGGCAAACAGAGACTAATCTATAGTTCCTTATATCCACCTTCATGGATTCTACCCATAGAACAAAAGAAGTTGTTACCAGTTGGATTTGTGGTATTAGCAGTAATCATTCATTTCTGGATTTGAGCCATCAACCCAGGCTTGGGAAGAAATGAAGCCAAAAACTAGTGGGTGGAGTAGAAAGCTAGAACACCACGACCACATAGGTGGGACTACCAAAGTCTAGTTTGTTTGAGGCAAGAGAAGAGTTATGGCCAAGGTTTGGATACTGAATGAATAACTGAGTAATGTGAAGGCCCAAAAAAGCAAAATGAGAGAGAGAGAGAGAGAGAGAGAGAGAGAGCGAGCGCAAACTGGGTAAAAAGCTAACTTGGGTTAAAATACACACACACAAACCCACATTCTGTCTTTAATTCAGTCATTCATCTTAGAAGTCAGCCAGCACCTGACACATTTGGTGTCCATAGTTACTGCTTCTCTTTCTGCAGTCATATACGAGCAGTGAGGACATATGGAGGGGACTTAGGTTTAAGCACATACATTTAATTGGACTGGAAACTAAGATGTTTAAAGGAGAAAGAGGCTTTTCTTATCTTCCCAGTTTAGCCCACCTGGTTTTTCCATTCAAATGCAAGTTTGCAGCTTCTTTAGAGAAAAGGTTTATGGGCATTCTATCTCTCACTCCCTTTTCCCTCTTTGCGGAGATGCTGCAAACAACAAACCCCATCAGGTGGGTAATTGAAATGTAGGTGTTCCATTTGGTAAGACAACACAGATGCTTTATCATTTTAGAAAGAAGAACACCTTCTAATTTCTTTCTGTTCCATACCGAAGTTTCACCACTTGGCTAGACTCATGTATGAGTATGAAGCCACATATGCATTCAGGGACCAGGAGTTCCTGTGGAGGCGTATGGGAGCCCAACTGCCAAGTCTTGACTTACAAATAACAGGAAGGTTTTTAAAAACTTCCCAGGCATTGTTTTAACTCCTTTTTCATCTTGCATAGAAGTTATCGTGGTAACATCTCTGCAAGATGACCATATTATTTAGTGTAAGGACTTTGCGTAGGAATTGAGCTGATGATGACATCCCCCTTTATTCTTTTGAGTAATCTCAGATGGTTCTGCAACACAATACAAAGGCTAATATTGATTGAAACTTTATGATTTGATTTAAAAACCTGAGCTCAGATGTAGATTTAAGGCCATGAGAACTTAAGTGTGGCCTCGAACGACAGCGAAGCAGACGCGGACAGAACTGAGTCTCCAAATGACCTGTGGATGGACAGACCTCTGGATCCTTTTCCCAATTTGGCGATGTCATTTGGCCACTTCCTTTCATGTTCTCAGCGTTACATACCCCGACTATTTTTGTTTTACTTTATTTTTAAAGATTTTCTCGTGAATGAATTAGTTTGCAAACGTTGGAAAACAATCCTCAGGGTTGAGCACAAAGAATCTCATGAGTAAAGAAACCACTGGCTCATTGAGAGCTTCAGGTGAACCAGGTCAAGGTAATCAGGAGCACAGCAGGACATGGGCTAGTGGCAGGGCCAGAAGCAACTAATGAGGCACACAAGGGGAGGGAGAGATGGGTCTCCTGGGTGAATGGGGAGAAAATGTGCTCTTGGGTTATAGAAAAGGAGGAAATGATGTTAATAGAGGAAAGCCCACTTAGGTATTTTCCTGGGGAAGAAAATTGTAGACACAGGGACAAATTCGTTTTACTGCAGTGTGTGGTCCAGAAAATCGGGGAAAGAAAAAAAGACTTGTCAGGTCCAGTTATAAAAATTTTAACTTCAGATTAGAACTTGAACAGAGACTTAAAGATACAGGGTGATTTCCCCAGTGCCCTATGTCTTGCCAAGAAGGAGATGGAAAGAATCCATCTCATCATCTAAAATTATTTTATGGAGAATCTGTCTTCCTTTAAACAAGCCAAACTCTTCTTTCCTAATTGCTTAAGCCTCTCCCTTGTGGTAAATGTTCTTAATAGTAATGCCTTACAGCTGTATGGAACTTTACTACTTGCAGGCCAATTTCCCATACATTATATCGCTTACTGCATAGAAAGTACTATTCAGATCTCTGAGGAGCTACTTAGGGCATCACTGCTTCAGCTTGTAAGCCAGTGATCCAAGTTCAAGTCCAAAAATCAAGACAAGTTTATTTGAGAACATAAAGAGGCATAGGACTAAAATGCAGGGGCTCAAGTTCCAGAAATTGCATTTTTGATCCTGCTGAAGGTGAGCGTGACCTGAATGATAGATCATTGCGTCAGAGCCTTGAATAGTTTTTCCTCTTCACAATATACCTCAAATCTCCTGTTTTGCTGACCGGAACACTCAAAATAGACAAGAGGCCCCAGCTGGAAAGCCCTCTGAAATTTGCTGACAAAGGCTATTACTTACAGAGGGTAATAAGCATATTTAAACCACAATTAACATTTTGATAGTTGGGAGGTCAGGTAACCAGTGCCAGAATGGAAGGCAGAATAGAGGCACGCATTCAGAGTCCTGACGATGTTGTCACCGTCCTCAGAGCCTGAGATTTTAGAATTAGACTGCTGAACCCTAAACCCGTCGCTTAGTAGTTATGTGTACTTAAGCAAACGCGTCTACCTTTGGGTCTTATTTTTCATGGAAATAGCAGGAATGCAAACAGCACATCCTCAGAGGGTTGTTGAAAGGAGCCATGTAAAACCACGTAAAACAATTAGCGCGGTGCCTGGTGTAAAGCAAGTGCTCTTAACTTAGTGGCTTTTAATAATTTTGTAAAGTTAAACGATTTTTTTTTTGCCCTTAACTAAATGGCTCAGTAGCCTACAGGGGTGCCCAACCTTTTGGCATCTCTGTGCCACACTGGAAGAAGAGTTGTCTTGGGCCACACATGGATCACGATGTGACACGTAATCACAAAAACATCTCATGACATTTTAAGTACATTTATGACTTTGTGTTGGGCCGCACTCACGGCCACTCTGGGCTGCAGGTTGGACACCCTAAAGTTTCACAGGCACCTGAATCATGTAGATGGCTTTTAAGTATTGATGGCTGAGCCCCACCCCCAGAATTTCTGATTCATTGGGCCCAAGGTGGAGCTTGAGATTTCATATATTTAGCAAGTCCTCAGGTCGTGCCTATCCTTCTAGCGCAGGGATCTCCTGCTCCAGAGGTTGGGTTTCTGCTTGGGTGTTTGTTAAAAGCTGCCCTGCGTTTCTACTAGGCACCAAAGTTGGAAACCACTACCAAAGGCTTTCTTCGTAAGTGAAAAAGAAATGCTATTTGGCTAGCCCAAATACTGCCTTGATTCTTGGTTATAAAGATAGTGTTTGTCATTAAGATGACATATTTATTGGGTCGAGGAGTAGTATTCAAAAGACAGCTTTAGGATAGAGAAAAGTATCTATCCAATATTTGCACCTTAACAGAGCATCAAAAGTTAGACCTGAGTGGGAAGATACACTTATTCATTCCCCTGGGAGTTGTAGGTAGATGAAATGTAATTGTTTGCATTTCTATGAAAATGCAGAGCGGCTTTATCTTGGGGAAGTGCATTCAGTTTTCCCTTCTCTTCATTTTGTGTTGCAAAACTTGATTAAACAATAAAAGCTAATTTCCACCTATGGCTTCACCTTGTCTCCTTTCTACATGGGCAACTATTTTTTAGTGCAGCTCTATCTTCTCCTATTTCACCTTGTCCTTTGGATAGGATTTTTTCCCCCTAAAGAATATTTTAATACTATGAGAAGAATACTTATGATAGAATAATACCGCATGGTGAAAACTCTCCTCAAATACATAAAATATGCATGTGAATATACAGCTCTTGTGTAACTTCTCGTTTTACTTTTAAATGCTCATGTATTACTTTTATAATTAGAAAATAGAATTATTTAGCTGAAAACTGAGTCAAGGTTAGGGTTCGGTACTCTTTTGTAAACTGAACACTAGGAGAAATATGTAAATAAGAAGACACATCTTATAAAACTTTCATTGGAGTTTAAAATCAAGGATGATTTTGTTCAGTTGAGGCATTAGAAAAGAGACCTGCACCTATTGGTTTTACTCAAAACGCTGATGAGATTGTTCCCAGAATGTGGGGTTCTCTGTTGGAAAAGGAAAGCAAATTTAAACTGTTTGGGCTTTGTGTTGGAGGAGAGCTCTATGGATATCCTGGACCACCAGAAAGATGAATAAGTGGGTCCTAGAACAAATTATGGCTGAAACATCACTGGAGGCAAACATGACAAAATGGAAGCTGTCCTACTTTGGGCACATCATGAGGGGGCAGGGTTCTTTGGAAAAGATAATTATAATTAGGCTGGAAAAACAGAAGGCAGCAGGAAAAGAGGAAGGCCAAATTTGGTATAAAGTGACTCCAGGAAACAAGCCATAGGCATGCATCTGCAGGAGCTGAGCAGGGCTGCTGAGGACAGGACATTGTGGACATCACTCATTCACAGGGTCACTGGGAGTTGGAGCCAACTCATTGTCATGTAACACATACACACACATGCACACATGCAATTTTGCTATCATCTCCACTTGCTGTAGAAATTAGTGTCATATTTGTAAATAGAAAATGGTTTTTATTTCTTTGGCAAATGACATTTCCAGACTCTACAGATCTTTGCATTTGGGTGGGTCTCTTTCGTAGAAGAAGATGGAATGGATGTGCCTTGAAGTCTACTCTGTTGAGATGCACAGTTTCCTGACCATGCTAGCTCAGAGGTTCTCAGGGGATGGTTCCTGGACCAGCAGCAAGGATCATCTGGGGACTAGTTAGGAATACGGGTTCACAGACCCACTCCTGACCTCTGAATCAAAAGCTGGAGGGCTGTGTGGGCCAGAAATCTGATTTTAGTCAGCCCTTCAGGTGATTCTGATTCCTGCTACAGTTTGAGGACCTTGACCCCATTCAATGCATGCCTGGTGTTTGTTCTGTGGTAAGCCACAGGGAACACTGTGAAAGTCCCTGAAAATGGTATGTCCTCTTGCAGCTGGATTGGGTGGGATGGCTTTAATGTAATAGCGGTTGCACACTGGCAGCCTCCTTGACCAGTGTCTGTCTGCTGCCCCTATAACATAGTGGCCGCCATAGCTTATTTAGGCTCATGTAACACAACCACAAGCACAGTCCCGGAGCACCCATGAGCATTTACGCAAGTGCCCCAGAACAGCATCTAGCCTGGCTGGCCAAGCGGCAGAAAAAATGGCATCAGAGGAAGGTATACGTGCCGATGGAATCAGGTAAATCTAGGAATTTCTTTGAGCTCTAATGCGAGGAAGTCTGTGACCTACTTGGATGCTGATATTTGGAACAATTCCACCCCCACTGATTTCCAAAGTGAGGCTGTTTACCTCAGGCTGTCCGAGAACATTAGTTAAAATTCATTCTTAGGATCAAACCCGTATCTGCTGATGAGAGCCTACAGGACTGGAACTCAGGAATCTTCATTTTTAATAGGTGTGCCAGATAAATCTGTGCTCACTGCACTAGGCTGGCCTATAAGCTTTAAAGGAGCAAAGAGTATACCTGCATTATTTACTCCTTCTCTTCCCTGTACCGAGCATGGGTCCTGGGATGTGGTAGTACAGTACTCACTGTGTATTTGCTGAGTGAATAAATGGGTGAATAAGTGTAGAATGCATAAAGGAATAAAGGAACAAATGAATGAATGAAAGAATGGATGGATGGATGAATAAATTAAAAACACAACTAATTTGGAGACATTCGGCTAATAGAGAGAATTCTTAAATATTGGGACGATTATTTCAGTTGAAGTCTCCTCTTAATTAGAATTCTGTCCACCAGGGCAGGGTCAAGGAGACTACATTAATTCATGCGTGGATAATACACATTCTCCGTAACAAATTATTAAGCCACGTTTAGTTTTTCTTCTTTCCCACTCATAACAGATTTAGGAACGGAACCCACTCCTAGCTATGAGCTACATGAACAATAGCAGGAGCATCAAATCAGGGTATGCAAACAAATATTAGCCAAACAAAATATCCTCTGGAAAAATAAGTGGATACCAATGGCAGGTTTAAATAAGTGCTTGGAGGTTATGAGGTTCTTGGGATTATCCACTTCTCCCCGTTTCTTCATTACAGAGTGTGTACAATGGAGAACAGGCACCCAGTGCTAGCCATGGAGTGAGTATGGCTGGGAAACATGGAAGCATTGAGAGAGTGGCAGCTCTTTAGCAAAATGCATTCTCTTTGGCTCCAACCTTATTAATATAGTTTGGAAATGATTCATGGAGAAAAAGACTTTTATCCATTTTTATTGCTTTGCGTAACAGCAGCATATTTTTTGTTGTTGTTTGCTTGTTTTCTCATTGATGAAAATCCTCTTTCCCAGTTCCAGCCACTGGCCTGTTAAAAAGTACCAAATGCCCTTCTTTTGTGGCCTGTCAGAATGAGGGAATTATACAGGGGAGATCGGGTTGCCACTTCCCATTTGAGCTCCTTGCCTGGGCCTGGGGGGCTGGGGCTCTGTCTGCTGGTGGGGATGGGTAGACACAATAAGCAGAACCATCAGACTCAGCAGTGAATGGGCACTGAGTCCCCAGTGTCCAGGTCCCAAGCCTTCAGGCCCCTTCAAAGTGTGACAAATAATAAAGTTAGTCCAGCAGGATGGGCACACACAAAAATAAGGTTTTACCATTTTTCTTCAGTCACAATATAACTACACACTTGTACACCCTCACACTCAATTTTCATCAAAGTCATACATAGAGGAAATTTAAAGTCAGACAGTGCTAAAAAACTTATACAAAAACCAGCAGTTCCTGGCCTTATTTCTTCACAACACCTACTCTATTTCCCCAGAGGCGGCCTCTTTCAAAGTATTTAGCCTTTCCTTTTGTGTTATCCTCTAAATTTCAACAGATATATTTACTCTGTGGTTTCATTTTTATTAATTTTAGACTCTTTTTATTTCGCTTTTTGTTAGTGACCACTAACACCTATTTTGTAGTCTCTACTAACATTTCAAACTACAACAAATTGTGGTTGAAATAATGACATTATAAATATAGTGCAATACTGAGCCAAGAATTATACTATGACTATGTGTTATTTCTCGTACATGTTTTTCC